>CATIWC010003438.1:0-117954 GCA_948472305.1 Vicia faba
TCCATCAATTCTGCCTTCAGAGCTAGATTGGATGCCTCAATTACGGTCCATTACAATCTGCAAACTCATTTTCTCTTGCAATGATCCCTTTAGAGGCCACTGATGTATCGAGCAACTTTATGGCTCTCTAATTCTCCCAATTCATTGTGCAAAAAAAACGTAAGAACTCATTTGTGTATTCTGTTATAATTCTCTTTCCCTGAACACACTCAATATGCATCTTGTAAAGAATTTTCCCATAATCCTCCGTTTAAAAGCCACTTTAGCATCAATTATTTCATTCTTCGCCAAGATCTGATTGACCCTTTTCTTTGCCTCTTCCTCTGAACAACAAGGTTATCCCACCAGACAACAATAGTACCTTCATCCTGATCGCCACCATCTTAACTTGCTTATTCTCAGGGACGCTCGTAACGTTGAAGCACCTGCAGACGTCGATCTGCCAATCTAGAAACTCCAACACTCCAATAATTTCGTAGAACAATGGAATATCGGTCTTCACTCTATAGTCATGGCTGTTTTGTCAATTACCACAATCAACATCTTCTTTGTATGGTTCTTCTTCTTCAGTACTCGAATCTTAATCACGATTGTTTCCACGTTGTTGTTGGTATTGTTCACCTGATTTTCTAAATTCGGCATCTGTTTAGTCAAAGCAGTTAGAGTCACAGTAAAAACCATGATAATTCCCACAAGATTTGCTCTGGTCACCGGTTGACCCGCCATGTTTTATCAAGCTCCGAAATTGAACAGGAGATAACCTGCTCTGATACCAACTAACGTAGTTGAAAGCACGAAAGAAATAACAAGCGCTTAACCTAGAATAAAAACATAAATTTTCAAGCGACAAACTTGTTAAATAAAGCTGAAATTCACCAGAAAGAAGAAAACTCTAAATTTTATTATAACGAAAGATAATTCTAATGGCTATGATAAAGGTCTTTAAATACATAAAACAAAGAAACTATAGTGAACTTTCAATCCAAAATATAAATAAAATAAAAAAGAAGAAACTCTAATGAACTTATAATCCAAAATAGAAATAAAATAGAAAATTGATGAAAATATTAAAATACTATTTTTGGACCTGAAACAAATTCGAATGACTTAAAAGCCTTCCTACATCACTAAGTTGATAGGAAAAAAAAACTTAAATAGTTTTTTGATTATCGTAAGTTGGCGTGTTTTTTATTTTCGTTTTTGTATTTTTTCCTGAATAAAGTTCTTAAATATTGAATTTCATTTGGTTTTAATCCCTAAAACAAAAATGGAAGAAAATTTGCAGGTTTGTTATATATTTACCTTCAAATTTTTCTGTGAATTTTAATTTTAAAGACTAAAATATATTTTTTTTAATATTTAAAAATTATTTCTAAAAAAAAAATATAAATTATAAAAATAAGAAATACACCAAGACTAAAAACTATTTAAGAAAAAAATATAAAAACATTAATCACTAAGTGGATGAAAAAAAAAGACAATATAAAATATTTGTAATGTGATAGAAGGGACGAAACAAAATAGAAAGAAGATAAAATATTTGAATGAATGTGGATGATATATGAGGTGTAGAAATATTAGTTAAATAAAAAAAATTATTTATGTTGAATGAGTTAAAAAATGAACATAAAGAAAGAAATAATATTAAAATATTATATAAAAGTATTGGATATAAATTTAGTTTATTTTATTTTATTTAAATTATTGATTTATACAATAAACTTACATATGACTAATATGTTTAAAATCACTTTACATGCTTTATTTTAACCGTTCTTTGGTATATAAATATTGCTTTAATTATAAAACATTTTTCTTTTTCTTTTCTCTGTCAGTTGAATGAATGTAGACATATTTCTGATCAGATTACTATCCAGACACGTAAACATCACGCTGTCAAACTTTTCATTCTCAAAACTTCTTCATCATAAACAAGCAACCGTCATCGCTGACACACACCACAATATTCGATGCTATAAGTATAAGAACAATTCACTCGATTCAATGTAAACAAGCAACACTGCATTCTTCTTATTCATCTAATTCAATCAAATCAATGACTTCTGTGTATGAATCAATCATAACTCTTTTATTTCATCAATTTTCTTCTAATCTCTAACTAACTCTTTTCTTCTTTCTTTCGATTTATTAGCACCGTTCGTCCTCCTCCGCTAACTTCAACTTCGGAGCCACCTCCCCTTTTCGACGGAACCACAAGGTTTTTTTTCTCCTTAATTACTGCTATTTTCCAATTTTATTTTCATCTTCTTATTTTCTTTTGCTCTTAGGTTGTACATCAGTTATACTTGCCCCTTTGCACAACGTGTATGGATCACTAGAAACTACAAGGTTCTTTCTTCATATTTTATTCATTTCCATTTTTTGGATCACTAGAAACTATTTTCTATTTTTTATTTTTTTTTTTAATTTTCAAACTATTTTTTAAATTTTATGTGTTGTAATTGAACTATAGGGACTAGAAGACAAGATTGAATTGGTTCCTATTGACCTTCAAAACAGGCCTGCATGGTATAAGGAAAAAGTTTACCCTGAAAATAAGGTTTGTCATTATTTTATTTATATAAATTTACTTTGATGCTATAGGTTAGGTTGCAATGGTGGTTATGTTTGTTTTGATATTAAATATAGGTGCCATCTTTGGAGCACAATGGCAAGGTATTGGGAGAAAGTCTTGATTTAGTCAAATATGTGGATGCCAACTTTGAAGGAACACCTCTCTCTCCCAATGTAAGTAGCAGGGTTAACATTTGGTTATGTGCGCGGGAAGATGTATGTGTGTATTGAGTGATAAATTTGTGTGTCCCAGCTCTTGGTTGAAATCTTTTTTTACTGCTAAAACTGATTTTTAGTATAAATTTTGATGTAGGATCCTGCCAAGAAAGAGTTTGCTGAGCAGTTGTTATCCCATGTTGATACCTTTGTCAAAGACTTGTACGGCTCATTCAAAGGGGATACTGTGCAACTAGCCAGTAAGTTGTTTAAGTTTTTAAATGGAGGAAAGTTTTTTCTTTTTCTACAAATGTAAAATATATATTTAAATTGGTTATTTTGAATCAGGTACTGCTTTTGAGTACTTGGAGAACGCCCTTGGTAAATTTGATGACGGCCCATTCCTTCTTGGTCAATTCAGTTTGGTGAGTTTAAATCAAATCAATGGTCTTGGAAGTTTTCATTTTCATTGATCCATGTAGTTGACCCTACTAAGTCTTAGTTGTTGCGTCGCATCTGATAATATCAATGAGTTTCCCTTCATATATAATGTGTAAATTCTTGTGTGATCAGGTGGATATTGCTTATGTTCCATTCGTTGAAAGATTCCACATTATCCTTCCTGAATTGTTCAAGTTTAACATCACAGAAGGAAGACCTAAACTTGCAACATGGATCGAGGTACGCTAGAAAAACCGCTTGTATAGAATTTCTTACCTTGATTACGAAAATTGTACCAGTTTACTTTCAATTGTCCCTATTCAGCATATTCTTCAATCTAAACTAGAAGAAGATTTCTTCATTAGTTTATCAAGTGATGGCGCAGACAATAATGAATTTGTCTTTAGACATAAGAGAAACTCATTTGTGAATGAAAATGTTTCTTTTGTAGGAGCTGAACAAGATTGATGCTTATACACAGACAAAAGTGGATCCTCAAGAAACTGTTAATACTTACAAGAAACGTTTTCTGGTACTACATTTGATTTTGAACAATTGAGATTTGATTTTGAATGTTTTATTTGTTACATGGTTCAAACTTTTGCATTTCTACTGTGCAGCCTCAACAGTGAAAATTGAATTGCAGCAGCCTTCATCTGAGATACTTCAATAAAGCATCGTTTGAATTAGTGTGACGCATCTTCAGCCGAATATTGGTGCTATATGGATTAATGCCGTGGTTATGTTTCATTTTCAAGCTTGTTTGTTTGGTGTTGTAATAATGATTGTGTACCAGTTTGTGATCACTGATCATAATATGTTGTTATCCTATGTTGATAATAATACTTAATAAACTTTGATCCTGTCAAGCCTGATTTATTGTTATGTTAAAATTTTACACATGGGTTGTGTATGTTGAGAGCAGATCATTTTAAAAAATATTGACTTAGTTAATCATAGATTTAAAAAGTATTTATAAATTCTAATAAGTGGCTTGTGGTTGTTTAGTGGCTTTTAGGAAACACAAAATTCAAGTCAGCAGATATAAAATTCAGTATACTTAGTATATGTTTGGAACCGTTTTTTCTATTTCATTTTCGCGTAATTATCCGTAGTTTTATAAAGTTCAAATTCCTTACTTCTTCTGGAAGCACATTTTTTTACTCTCCCACCGTTAAAACAAACACTCACTTAGTAACCAAACATAAAAATGTTTCATATATAAAGTCTACCAAAACTGAGGAACCAATCAATTGTTTGTGTCAAATCTTGAGCTATGGAAGTTTATTCTATATCTTCTTAGTATACAATATATTTATTCTGGTCATTATAAGTAAATTTTTTTTTTAAATTAATTAAATAATTAATGTATCTAGTCTTTTATTAAGATCGGATACATTCATTATTCAATGAACATAAAAAGAGAATCTTTATTTATAAATAAGATCAGAGAGAAATGTAAATGATTAGCAACAATCAACATATCAATCAAGGCTCTTAACATAAATACAACGATCATACTCACATCTTCTGTAGCTAGTCTGAAGCATGTATGAATCAAAGCTCTTGTACCATTTCTCTAGAGACTACTTTAAATCATACAAAGTCATATTCAATTTATAAACTATTCTGTCATATTCAGTGTAACTGAAATCATCTAGCTTCTTGATGATCTCTCGACAAGTGTACTGATAGTGTTGCAGTAACAAAATAAGATTGTATCCACAAAGATTGCTATTTAATAAAATTACAGTAGTGCAAAGTTTAGAAAAGTAATAAATAGGCTTTTTTTATTATTTTGTTTGCGAAAAATAAAAAGTTGTTCTGAAATAATGAGAAAGCGATCAGGTTTTGCATAAAATCTCTTATTTCTCCCCTGTTGATGTTTAATGCGTTACATGAATGATAAAGTCATTATATTTCCACGGTGAAATAACAAAGTCACTATACACAGCCCCTTTGTGTATAGCTCATTAACTATTACTAGAGATCTCGTATCCTTATTCAGCCAGCGTAAGTGAAATTAGGCCATGTAACAATACGTTAACTCAAATTCCACTACTAGAGTTCTCTTATTCCTATTCAACTAGTGTAAGTATAATAATTGCCCTAGTTCCAACACATAGACTAATAGTAAGTATTCCCTATACGCCCATAATCAGATTAACAAAGTCTCTTAAATAAAAAGCATTAAGTATAAGAGGAAATTAAATAGAAATATAACTTCAATTATTCATGCACTGTCAAATTAAGCATATATTCCAACAGGTTCAAAATAAGTTCATCGTACAAAACTTAAGCTATAAAAGTTTAGCTACAAATACTGATACAAATAAATATCAAGAAATAAGACGGAGATTGCAAGTGAAAATCCATGAAGAACTGACCTCCAATTGCTTTAAATGCTCTAAAAAATTATCCTTTGGGCGCTCTTTATCGTCCACTTCAGTCAAATTTGCAGAACCCTTAACAAGATTCCAAAAATTCCCTTTTAAATGTGTCAAATCGGTTCAGAATACGTCAGGAAAGCCCAGAATAAAGACCCATATGTGCGTTATGAAAGCTATCGCGTGTGTTGGGCTATCCCTCCTATTTGGAGAGACCAAATGGATGTGAGTTAGTAGCCCATGTGTGACTATGCCTTTGTTATTATCCAACAAAGAGAATTAGGTTATTTCATTCATTGGGTGAGAAAAACAACAAAAAAAGCTTGAGAGAAAACCATATTCCCACAACCCCAATTCTACACAAGTCAGTTTCAGAAAATCGGAGCTTGCACAAAATCCAACAGTCGGATTGTCCTAAAATTTTGAAACAACATTCATGACTCATAGGAGCACATTCTGAACGGTGGAGATTGGATTTAGAGCTTTCTAAGTCTTTTTGTCGAGTCCATCTTTGAGGTATGAATTTCTTGGTGTTTTTGGATTGTTTTGTCTCTCTTGATTATTGTTGTATTTCAAGATTAATTGCAAATCTTGATGATGTTTATGTATGCTTCTAACTAGTGTTAGAAAGAACCTTGCTTGTACCCATTGTTGATTATAGTGGAGATTTTAAGTGGCCTACGGGTCCCGTAGTTTTTTACTCCTAGTTAACTGAAGTTTTTCCACGATAAAATTGTGTTGTATTGTTTGATGTTTTTTTTGTTAATTATCTCTAAGTTGCATTAGATATTTGGGAGAGATTGTCTTGTTGGTTTATTCCATTGCATTTGTTATTTCCTCCCAACAAGTGGTATTTAGAGTCGTGGTTTGATTTATGTAACGATGAAGACGAACACATCTAAGATGGTGAGTTTGAATGGTTCCAATTATAATGTTTGAGAAGGAAAAACATAAGATTTTCTTTATGTGAAAGATTTTCACTTGCCGGTTTTCTCTAATAAAAAACCTGATGGAAAGAGTGATGAAGAATGCACTTTATTGTATAGACAAGTTTGTGGTTATATTCGTCAATTGGTGGATGATAATGTTTTGAACCATGTGAGCTCGGTGACTCATGCTCGCTCTCTTTGGACCAAACTTGAGGAGTTGTATGCAAGAAAGACGGGGAACAATAAGTTTTTCTTGTTCAAGCAATTGGTGTCATTGAAGTATATTGATGATTCACCAATGAACGATCACTTGAACACTTTCCAAGGGATTCTAAATTAATTGTCGGAGATGAGTCTTATTTTTGATGATGAAATTCATGGTTTGTGGCTTCTTGGTACTTTACCTAATTCTTGGGATACTTTTAGGACATCCTTGTCTAACTCCGCTCTGAATGGTATCATCTCGATGGACTTGGCTAAAAGTAGTGTGTTGAATGAGGATTTGAGGCGTAAGTGACAAGGTTCTTCTTCACATTCTGAGGTGTTAATTACCGAATCAAGCAGGAGACATCAAAGTAGAGGTTCAAGTAATCATGAAATTTCACGTGGTAAATCACAAGGAGGTTCTAATAAATTCTCTCATATTGAGTGTCATCATTACGGGGAAAAGGGACACATAAAGAGGTATTACCGTAAGTTGAAAAGGGAAAACAAGAAAAAGAGCTACAACAACGAAAAAAAGGAAGGTAATAATAATGAAGATGTTGTTATTATTGATGATTTCTTTATTGTTTGTGATAGTTATATTGAGAATGTAAATCAATCATGTGATGAGATAGGTTGGATGGTTGATAGTGGTGCTTCTACTCATGTAACCTCGAGACATGATCTTTTTCTACTTACGAGACCGATGACTTTGGGGTTGTTCATATGGGAAATAATGGGAAAGCTAATGTCATCAGAAAGGGAGATACTTGTGTCAAAACTAGCAATGAGACAACTCTAGCTCTCAAAGGTGTGAAACACATTCCAAAACTTTGATTCAATCTTTTATCTGTTGGAAAGTTGGATAATGAAGGATATGATAATTCTTTTTTGGGAAATGAATGGAATTTAAAGAAAGTCTCAATGATGGTTGCTAAATGAAAAAGGAATTTGAACTTGTATGTCTCCCAACTAGGGGTTTCAAAGTGTACATCAACATTTGTAACGATGAAAGCTCATCCAAATTATGGCAAAACATTTGGGTCATATGAGTGAAAAATGTTTGAGCATTTTAGCAAAAAATAATGTGTTGTATGGTGTCTCTGATGAAAAGTTGAGAAAGTGTTTGCATTGTTTGGCGGGTAAGCAAAGGCGAGTTTCCTTTATGTCACCCGAACTAAAGAGGAAATCAAAAGTGTTGGATTCGGTACATTCCGATGTGTGTGGTCTGATGAAGACACGGTCACTTGGTGGTGCATATTACTTTGTGACTTTCATTGACGATTTTCTTGAAAAATATGGGCTTATACCTTGAAGGCGAAAGATCAAGTGTTAGATACCTACAAGTCGTTTTAAGCATCGGTTGAAAGAGAAACAGGGAAGAAGCTCAAGTGTATCCGCACCGGTAACAATGGTAAGTATGTTGGACCTTTTGACAAGTATTGTCAAGATCAAGGTATACATCATCAAAAGTCTCCTCCAAAGACACCACAATTGAATGGGTTTGATGGAAGAATGAATAGAACTTTGGTGGAAAGGGTGAGATGTTTACTTTCTCAATCAAAGTTTCCGAGACAATTTTATGGAGAAGCATTGAGCCCAGTTGTACATCTTTTAAACTCCAGTCCATGTTTTCCATTGAAGTTTTGTGTTCTAAATCATGTTTGGAGTGGTAAAGATGTTTCCTATGACCATCTTTGAGTGTTTGGGTGCATGGCTTATGTGCATATTCCAAAAAATGATAGATCAAAATTAGATGACAATTCGAAGAAATGTGTATATGTTGGGTATGAACTTGATGAGTTTGGATATCGATTCTTTGATCCGGTTAAACGGAATCTTATTCGTAGTCGTGATGTCGTATTCATGGAGGATTATACCATTGAGGACATCGACAAAGTTGAGAGTAAAGATCCAATTTTTGAAGATGAAGAGATGGTTGATATAAACTCAAATATTATTGCTCCAACCCTATCACTTTCGAAGATGTTCCAATTTAAAACCAAGGTATGGATTTGAATGTTGATAATGTTTTAAATCCTAATGATATTGCTGATGTAGGTGCTACGTAAAGCGTTGTTAAAAATGAGGTTAATCAAGAGATTAAAAGTGTTTAGAAACTAGTTTCTTCTAATGAGTTGAGGCGGACTATTCGTGATAAAAGGTCATCCGTTCGATACCCCTTGAATGAGTATGTTTTTCTTACGGATGGTGGAGAACCCAAAATCTTTAAAGAAGTTTTGGAGGATGAGAACAAAAAGGAGTGGATGGATACCATAGAGGATTAAATGCAATCACTTCGTGAGAATAATACCTTTGATTTAGTGAAGTTTCCAAAGGGTAAGAGAGCATTGAAGAATATATGGATTTATCTGATTAAGCAAGATGAGTGTACTTCTCAAAGAAGATGCGAGGCTCGCTTGGTGGTAAAATGTTTTAAACAACGAAAAGGTGTTAACTTTGGTGAGATTTTTGCTCCGGTTGTGAAGATGCAATCTATTCGAGTGGTTCTTGGGCTAGACGCTAGTCTTGATTTAGAAGTAGAGCAAATGGGCGTGAAGACGACTTTCCTTCATGGTGATCTACATGGAGCAACCAGATGGATTCTGAGAGAAAGGCAAAGAAGATTATGTTTGCAAATTGGTAAAAGTCTTTATGGTTTAAAACAAGTACCCCGCCAATGGTATCAAAAGTTCAACTCGGTGATGATTGAACATGGGTACAAGATGACTAAGGCCGATAATTGTGTGTTTTCCGGAATTTCTCCGAAGGTGATTTCATTACTCTCTTGCTTTATGTGGATGATATGCTAATTGTTGGAAATAATATTTCAAGAATTAAAGAGTTGAAGAAAACTTTGAGTGAATCTTTTTCTATGAAGGATTTAGGAAAGGCTTGGAAAATTCTTGGTATTGAAATTGTTCGAGATAGAAATGAGAAGAAGTTGTACTTGTCACAAGAAAGTATGTGGAGAAAGTCCTTCGGCGTTTTAGTATGGATAAGGCTAAAGCGGTGAGCATTCCACTTTCTTCTCATTTCAAGCTTAGTCATAAATTACGTCCATCTACGGATGAAGAAAAGTTAAGTGTGAAGAACATTTTGTACTCCTCGGTTGTTGGTAGTTTGATGTATGATATGTGTGATACGGTGGGAGAACTAACTTTGAGGGTTTGCGTTTGCGTTTGCAAATGTTGCGGTTTAGCAAGAGTCGCCACCGAATTTTCTTTTATCCAAAAGGAAAGGTGAAAAAGCACAGGAAAGACCTTTAGAGGTGTTTTCTTGAGTTCGGGGGGTAGATTATGAAAAGGGAATGTGTTAGCACCCTTTTCATCCATGGTTTTCCATGGGCTCTTAGTTACTCTCTAGATCACTTACTTTTGTTTGAATGTGCTTGTGGTGTGGTTTTTGAAAGTATTTTGAAAACGTCTTTGTAACGATTCTCGTCTCTATAAGAACGCGCACAAAGTGTTTGTTTCAAAAATAGTTCAAAGATGTGTTTGTGAGTTGTGTTTTTTGAAAGAAACTTTGAAAATGTAATCTTTGTAGTGGTTCTCGTCTCTATAAGAACATGTACAAAGTGTTGTTTTAAAAAATGTTTCAAAATGAGAGTGTTGGTGTATAAAATGTTTTTGTTGTGAGCAAGCGAGTAACCAAGAGCGAACCTACCTACTCAAAAGGTCTTAGATGTTCTTTTCCTCCTCTTTTAGATATGGCTATCTTATCATTGATTCGGTAAGAAGCCCCATCGTTGGATGTTAAGGGACGGGTGTTGGGACGTTTGTATAGTCATAGAAGGCAACCCATGAGACGTTTTAGCAATGTCGTTTAGGGACTAGATCGTTTACCGAAGACAACATTGAGGGTCATCGAGGGACTACGATCTTTTATCGAGGGTCTTTGCTAAAACGCCGATGTTCGAGGGACATGGCTATTTTTCTGATAGGCAATGAAGTGGGATTACCCTAGGGGTGCTAGTGTGAAAGTGTGTTTGATTACATGCATTTAGTCTTGATTAGGGTGATCTATTTGTTGATTTCATATCTTGTCATACACACCCTAGTTACTAATAATATATGTCAGCAATAAAAGTGCGGAAAGTAAATATCCTACGCTATTACAATCATTAGTGGGATGGGGGTACATATTTATGAACGGGTGTTGCAAGTAAAATTAAATCCTAAGTTACTATTACAACCATGTTGAAATGTACAACATAAGAAAGAAAGAAAAAGGACTTGTTTAAAAAGGGTTTTTGTCTTAAAAAATTAATTAGTAAAAGGAAAATATTTTTATGTCCTTTTTTGTGTTGGTAAAAAAAGTACTAATATTAGAATTGATAAAAAGGAAAACAAATGAAAGATAGAAACAGCGTGCTGCTGCAAGCAAAACAACAAGGGTCATAAGTTCTGAAGCCAGACACGTGGTGACTCATAAAGAAACGTCAGTGGGCATCAGAAGTTCTGATTGGTAAACTCTGAGATCCTGCAATAAATGTTAGAGGGCATATACAAAAGTTCTGGGTTTCTATGTGCTGAACTTCTGAGTGTTAGAACAGTGCGAAAGTCTTAGAAATTATGTGCATATTAAAACAATGAGTGGAAACATCAGAAGTTTTGTATTGTGCTAAGCCAGTGAGTGAACATCAACAGTCCAGTGCGTTATCAGCATGTAAGCATCAGAAGTTCAGTGTGTGTTAACAGTGAGAAAAATCATGGAAGTTTTGTATGTTAAAACAGTGAGGAGAACTCAGAAGTTTTGTGTGTGTTAACAGTGAGAAAAATCATAGAAGTTCTGTGTGTTAAAACTATGAATGAACATCAGAAGTTTTATGTCATATTTCAACACTCAATTAGCACATCAGTAATCTATTCAGTTTTCAACAAATAGTAAATCAGAAGGATAAAAACACAACAGTTTACAGAAGTTCTAATCCTGATCCTGAGCCTAGCCTTAATCAAGAAGTTCTGATCCACAGTTTTTTTATTCATGCAATGATATAGACAAGATCAATACTATGATATTTATATGCTTAATGATGTTCTGAATGAAAAAATGTAAAGTCAGAAAGACTTACCTTGAATCCTGGAACGTGTATTTGGAACTTGAACTGCTGCCTTCAGATGTTTTGGAATCAGCAAGAGTAATGGAAGAGAAAATGCCAAGTTCTTTTATTCGAATGGAAGAACAAAGGTTTGGTTTTGTGCTTAGGATTTCTGGATTTTTTCGAAGGGTTTCACAGGTTTCTTTTCTCTCTTTTGATGATTTTCTCTCTCCAAAAGTCATCCCCTTGAACGTGTGATGGAGCATGTTATTTATAGGTGGGTTTGTTGTGGTTTTGGGGGGAAAAACAAATTGGATTCAAACCTTTTTGGTATACTGTTCCATTGCTTTTTAATCACAGTTTTCGTATGCTAATTTGATGCAAATATGGGGTTTGGGAAAGTGCAGGCATGGACTGGGTCAGCAGCTGATTGCAGGACTGTGATGTAGCAGGGTAGCAGGTTACTTAAACGAGGTTTTGGAGAGTAGGGTTACTTCGTGATGAATGTCGGGATAGTAGGGCTTGAGAAGGAACCTGGGTAGTAGGGTTACTTCGTGATGAAAGCCTGGATAGTATGGCTTGAGAAGGAACCTGGGTAATAGGGTTACTTCGTGATGAAAGCCTGGATAGTAGGGCTTGAGAAGGAACCTGGGTAGTAGGGTTACTTCGCGATGAAAGCCTGGATAGTAGGGCTTGTGAGAAGGAACCTGGGTAGTAGGGTTACTTCGAGATGAAAGTAGATTAGTTGACCCGTTTGGTTTCGGGAACTGGTTTTCTCTTGGTTGCCTGCAGATATGACATGTATAACTGCTGGAATTGTTGGTTATAACTGTCTTTTCCTGAAAAGATAACAAGGTTAGTTATATGTGATGCATGAAATGCGTTGTGAGATGATGTTCTCAAAATAAACAGGATTATGTTGTATGTGATATGTATGTGCATGTCATGATGTATGAGCATGAGATATTAGTTGTGACATATCCGAGTCTGGGAAAATAAATCCCTGACTGCTGTTGGAGAAAAAAGAATTCCCGACTGTTGTAGAGAAATATGGCTCTTCTACTTCCGCTGGGGATGATGAGTGTAAGTGACTGTGCTTCTGTCAGGGGAGATTCTGCTTGAGAATAACTATGCGGGGAACAACTTGGAAGGTGAATTTTCAATAGCTGAAGTAATGGGCTCTGTCGGGGATCGAGCTCCTGTATCCAGAGAAATGAACTCTGCTTAGGGAGTCAGAAATTTGTGATGATCCACTCGTGATTATGAAATCTGATTGGGAGATATAGGTGTCAGGTTTCTGGACAACCCTGGCTAGGGAGATTACTTCCCGTTCTGATATCAAGGCTTTGGTTACCTCTACTCTGTGGGGAATATAGATGTTACAAAATCACATGTACTGATGACTGTACTCCAAAGTTGTCTCTGCCCTGGTACATGCCGGACAGGGTAATTGTCGGGTTTGACACTTCTGATCTTCTGTCCATGTTTCTTAAGTTATGAGCAATTGTCTTTTGTTTCCTATGAAAATATTTGTGAACAGCAATCATATTCAAGTGCATATGTCAAGAATAAATCATTGGACGTTCTTGCAAAAACAAAACAGAAAAAGAAAAACAAATAGTTTTGTAAAAATGACTTGTATTAATTGTTGAAGTTGGCCTATAACAGGCGTTTTTGTACAAGGAAGCTGACGCTCTAGTAAGAGAACGCCACCGTAAAAATGGAAGATATACAATATTGTGTACAACGAAACAGCTATGTGCAACAATCCCATTGGGTTTCAAATCTGCTATTGTAACTATGCCTTCGAGCGTCTCCTCACTTTGCTGCTTGTCCGAAGCTGATTGATGCCGTTTGAGCTTGACAGTTGATACTGAGGCAGATTGCAAGGTGATCCAATGGGGACATAGTGATACGCTTTTCATCCCTAACTTTTGCCTGGACCGCACTTTTGGGTTTTCGGTCCACCGGGATACCCTTTTTTTCCCAAGCCGCCTTTTCAAGTTTTCGACTTGCCGGGTGTACAAATTTTTTCATTTTCATCCCTTATTTTTGCCCGAACCCTTTTGGTTCGCCGGGAAGCCTTTATTTTTTCCTAGGCCAGTCAACCTAGCGGGTCTTTGATTAGGCATAGTATCTTTTCACTATGTCCGCATTGACAGGGTGAGAAAGGTCGTCACCGTCCATGGTGGTCAGAATCATGGCTCCACCCGAGAAAATGTTTTTTTACCACGAATGGCCCTTCGTATGTGGGAGTCCACTTGACCCTGGGGTCACCTTGCGGCAGTATGATGCGCTTGATCACTAAATCCCCAACTTGATACTCTTGGCATCTGACCTTCTTGTTGAAAGCCTTCATCATTCGCTTTTGATACGTCTGACCATGGCAGATAGCAGTAAGTCTCTTTTCATCGATTAGATTTAACTAATCAAGTCGGGTTTGGACCCAGTCGTCTTCATTTAAACCTGCATCTTTCATAATCCTTAAAGAAGGGATTTGGACCTCAATGGATAGGACTGCCTCCATGCCATATACCAGAGAGTAGGGTGTTGCCCCTGTCGACGTCCGTGCTGAGGTACGGTACCCATGAAGAGCAAATGGTAACATATCATGCCAGTCTTTGTATGTCACCGTCATCTTCTGTATAATCTTCTTGATGTTCTTGTTAGCTACTTCAACAACACCGTTCATCTTCGGCCGATAGGGAGAAGAGTTGTGATGCTGTATCTTGAACTGTTTGCAGAGTTCGGTGATCATTGTGTTGTTGAGGTTCGTACCATTGTCAGTAATAATTCTCTCTGGCACACCATATCGACAAATTAGATAATGTCGGATAAACCGCGCCACAACGTTCTTGGTTACCGTGGCAAAAGAGGCTGCCTCAACCCAATTTGTAAAGTAATCAATGGCTACTAGGATGAAGCAATGTCCATTAGAGGCGGTGGGCCTGATTTCTCTGATCATGTCGATGCCCCCACATTGCAAAGGGTCACGGAGATGTCAAGACGTTCAACGGAACTGGAGGCACATGCACCTTATCAACTTAGATTTGGCATTTATGACAAGTTCGAGAGTGCTGATAACAATCGGCTTCCATAGTGAACCAATAATATCCTGCCTGTAGGATCTTCTTAGCCATGGTATGTCCACTAGAATGGGTTCCGAAGGTGCCTTCATGTAAACCTGTCATGATCCTCTCGGCTTCGCTCTTGTCTACACATTGTAATAAGGTAGATCCATGATTGTGTTTATAGAGGATTCCATTACTGAGGAAGAACTTTGCAGCGAACCTTCTCAGAAACTTCTTATCATTGACAGATGCCCCTTCGGGATACTCTTGAGCATCGAGATACCTTTTGACTTCGTGAAACCAGGGTTTGTCTGTTACTTCCTTGGTATCTATCTCGCAGTAGTGCGCGAGTTCATCCAACCTCTCAATGGTGATTCGAGGAGCTTTGTTGTCCCACTTGACTTTGAACATGGAATACATGGTGGCTAGCGCGTCTGCTAACTGATTCTCTTCTCGTGGGAAATGTTCAAAGGTTACCTCTTCAAAGTGTGGGAGCAACGTCAGTACATGCTCTTTGTAAGGGACGAGATTCAGATGTTTTGTATCCCACTCGCCTTTGATCTGACTTATCACCAAAGCGGAATCCCCGAATACATTCAAGAACTTGATCCTTAGGTTGATAGCTGCTCGAAGACCCATAATACATACTTCATACTCTGCCATATTGTTGGTGCAATTGAAACATAATCGGGCAGTGAACGGAGTATGACAGCCCTCGGGAGATATGATTACAGTGCCAATGTCGTTGCCCAATGCGTTTGAGGCTCCATCAAAATACATAGACCATCGGGATCCTTCCTCAAGTCCTTCATCTGGTCCAGGTTCTTCACAGTCGGTTACTAACATGATATTCTCATCCGGGAACTCAAAATTCATGGACTGGTAGTCATCCATGGCCCTATGAGCCAAATGATCATCCAATACACTCCCCTTGATGGCTTTCTGGGTTGTATATTGTATATCATATTCAGTTAAGATCATCTTCCATCTCGCTATTCTTCCGGAGAGAGCGGGCTTCTCGAAAATGTATTTGATCGGATCCATCTTAGATATCAACAGAGTAGTGTGGGTCAGCATATACTGTCTTAGTCGGCGAGCAGCCCATTCCAAAGCGCAGCAAGTTTTCTCGAGCAGTGAGTATCGTGTCTCACAGTCGGTAAACTTTTTGCTAAGGTAGTATATTGCGTGCTCTTTTCGACCAGACTCGTCATGCTGCCCCAGCACACACCCCATTGAATTGTCTAGCACTGTCAAGTATAATATCAATGGTCTTCCTTCAACTGGAGGCATCAGAATTGGTGGTTCTTGTAGGTATTCTTTGATTCTTTCAAAAGCGGCCTGGAATTCATCATTCCACTTTACCACTTGATCTTTCTTCAGAAGCTTGAAGATTGGCTCACAAGTAGTAGTCAGATGTGAAATGAACCTGGCGATATAATTCAGGCATCCCAAGAAACCTCTAACTTCCTTATCTGTACGGGGAGCTGACATTTCTTGTATAGCCTTTACCTTTGCGGGGTTTACCTGAATACCTTTGTCACTGACGATAAAACCCAGAAGCTTACCGGACCTTACCCCGAAGATACACTCGTTCGGATTCAACCTCAGCTTACATGTCTTCAACCTGTCGAAAAACTTTAGGAGATGATCAAGGTATTCTTCCTCAGTCTGAGACCTGGCTATCATGTCATCAACATAAACTTCGATCTCTTGGTGAATCATATCGTGGAATGAAGCGATCATGGCTCGCTGATAGGTTGCCCCAGCATTCTTCAACCCAAAAGGCATCACCTTGTAGCAGAAGGTGCCCCACTGTGTAACGAAAGTTATCTTTTCCATGTCTTCAGGAGCCATCTTGATCTGGTTGTAGCCAGAGAAATCATCCATGACAGAGAAGATTTTGTGTTGCACGGTGTTGTCAACCATAACATCAATGTGGGGAAGCGGGAATTCATCCTTGGGGCTTGCCATGTTCAGATCTCTGTAATCCACAGACATCCGTACCTTCCTGTCCTTCTTAGGTACTGGAACGACATTAGCAATCCAATGTGGATAAGAGGTGACAACTAAGAACCCCGCGTCAAACTGCCTCATGACCTCCACCTTGATCTTCTCTGACATTTCAGGGTGCATACGGAGGACCTTCTGTTTAATTGGCGGGCAGTCTTCCTTAGTCGGCAAGCGATGTACCACAATATCAGTGTCCAGACCAGGCATGTCTTTATAGGACCAGGCGAAGATCTCAACGTAGTCGTGCAACATCTGTATCAATCACTATTTGACAATAAGTTCCAGATTTGCACCTATTTAAACCTCTTTTCTGTCTATCTCTGTGCCCAAGTTTATTGTCTCAACTGGCTCTTCATGAGGCTGTATAGCCCTCTCTTCCTGTTGTAGCAGTCTAGCAAGTTCTCCAGGTACCTCACAATCGTCCTCACCTTCGTCCTCAGCTTGGTTGATCGGATTTTCGAAGTCATAACTGGCAATAGCAGGATTGTTATCAATAGGATCTAGAGTGGATATGGATCTGCAGTTTGATACGTGAGTGTGTGTAAGAGCATAGCTGTATTGATAGAGTAAAGACAGAAAAGAAAAACAGAGAGTGCAAAATTTGTATGCAAAGAACGTCCAATGCTTCATTGATGATATATGAGATGACATATAATAACCCTCACAGATAGGACCATTGTGCCTCGGGTAAGACACAAGGCCATAAAGTTTAAAATGTTCATTACAAACTTAGAAAACAAGTAAGACAATTACTGCGGAATAAAAGAAACTGGTATAAAATCTCTGGTCGTCCAATTGCTTGGTCCATCGTTGGTAGTCGGGTAAATCCAGCTGTCAATATCAAAGTCTTCCTCACTGTCTTCAATAGCATTGACCCCTCGATTGGTGATTCATAGGGGAGGTCCTCTAACTCGAGCGCGCCGAACGGCCTTCTGAGCCCCTGAAGTAAAGCCCAAGCCAAACTTGTCAGTTTTATGAATATATTCAGGAAGCTATCCCCAATTGGTATTCCTACCTTCTTCAACTACCGCTCTTGCGTCCTTGAGAGAAGCCATCTTCATAGGAGATTTGGTGTTGGTAGTGGTCTCAGTTGACGCCAAAATCTAGGGAACCTCTTCAAAGTTTTGACAAGGAGTCTCTATAAACTCTCCGTCCATCTCTACGTACCTGAAGGAATTCAGGTGGCTCACCATGTATTCTTCCTCACCCCGTATTGTGATAATCTTTCCTTTCACCGGATACTTCAACATTTGGTGTAGTGTAGAAGTGACAGCCCCAACTTCGTGGATCCAAGGACGACCCAACAAACAAGAGTATGCTGGCCTGATGTCCATCACATAGAAGGTGGACTCGAAATTCTGAGAGCCTACCTTGACAGGTGTTCTGGACTGGGCCCGACAGGCCCAAAAGCATTGCAAAGGCCCAGTCCAAATGGACTTACAAGGGCCACGCCGACCAAAGAGTACGACCGTGCCCGACGCGTAGTCGCTGGCTCGACAGTACACCTCCAGCTCGACATGCTGTGGTCCAACACCACATTCTGAGGTCCAGCTCGACGTTACCTCGGGCACCCCAGCTAGGGCAGACTCAGTCCACTGTTCCCCCAACGATACTCCGAAAAGACCGCGTCTCCGTCCGCCCGCACTTCACGCAGAACATCCAGGAAGGGGACCACGTGCGGGTCCCCACTACGCACGTAGAACCTGACAGTTCCTCCATTGGGCCAAACCTGCCCGGCCCAATGAAGGAACCTTGGCCCAGCGCTGGGGGCTATAAATACCCTCTGCTTCCAGAGGGTCAGGTATTCATCATTCTACCCATACACTTATTATTGCCTGCTCGTGCTTCTACTTACTTCAGCATCGGAGTGCCTTGCAAGTACCCCCCCCCCCACCTCATTCAAAAAGCTTTCAGCTCGGAGCCAGCCGTGACGGTCCATTTCTGATCAGGTCAGATCAGTGGCGCCGTCTGTGGGAAACTAGCTTCCCCGTCTAACGAACAACTCAAAAGACAAAAGCTCAAAATTCAACTACCTGTCATGGCTGATCCAGCTCGCGACGAACAGAACGTCCGTGTCATCGACACCAATAACGGCACGATGGACAAGAACGGGCATCTCGACAACGTCGTCAATCCCGCCAACACCGCTCCTGCAACCACCGTCCTCGGAACTTCCTCGCACAGGGACGGGGCCACCTCATCATCTTCTCCGCTCCCACCACCACTCGAAGACGACCCGGTGGCTCTCGCTCATTACAGAGCTGCCCGGTTCCACGAGGTCCCAGTTCCCGCCGGGGCAGATGCCACGACTCAGGCACTGTTCGCGGCCATTAATCAGACTAACTATCTCATCTTCGCCCAAGGAGAAAGACTAAGGGCGCTTGAAGATGACAGAAGACCCCCGAGGAGGCATCAGAGGCCACGTTCTCCACCTCCTCGGGTCACAGAAGTTCGACACCCGTCTCCCCCGCGGAGACACTTCAGGGAGAACTCAGGAAGCCCCTCTCCCCGACCAAAGCAGAGGAGACCTTATCTGGAGAGAGATCCCATCATCCCCGCCAGAGGTCCCAGCCGCGACCCGGCGAGGCACGACAGGAGACACGCCGGGGACGGGCGTGTAACATTCAGCCACCGAGCATCACGCTCGAGGGAGACTCAGCACGACCACCGTGCTAGACAATACTACAGGTCTCCATCTCTGTCTCCGGAGAGGAGCGACGAGGACGACCCCCGCGGTCCCCTGTCGCAGGCCATCATGGATGCACCCATCCCCCCGGGCATGGAGAAGCCCCCGCACCTGAAGGAGTATGACAGAGTCGCGGACCCGGTCGACCACATCGACGGGTTCGAGGCCATGCTCCATTATCATAACGTCGGGGGGGCCATCAAGTGTCGTCTTTTCCCCACAACTCTCAGGAAGGCGGCCATAGACTGGTATAAAGGACTCGCCCCGGGCTCAATCACCTCGTGGCGGAATTTGAAGAACCAGTTCATCAGTTCCTTCACAGCTTCTCGGCGCCATCCGAAGACCGAGGCGGCCCTCGAGGCCATCATCCAAAGACAGGATGAAACCTTGAGGGAGTTCATCAACCGCTTCAACCGAGAAGCAATACAGGTCCCCTGCGCGGACCATATGAAAAGATACTTGCTGGAGAGGGGTCTCCTCCCCGGCACAGAATTCAGAAAGGCTGTGGGTATTGAGCCACCCCCGACTTTTGATGCCCTCCTCGATAAGGCCCGAGCATATATGGACTACGAGGAGAGAGAAGCTGCCAACCGGGCTCGAGACTCCAGGACTCGGGGTCCCAACAACAGCAGCAGCTCACGGCAAGAGGCTCCTCCCCGACGTGCCGGGGAGAAAAGGAAAGAAGATCGACCCCAGGAAGTCCGGGAACAAAGGGGCCCCTCGGTCCGTTTCACCGAGTACACTCCGCTCACGGCTTCCTGCGAGCGTATTTTGGCGGAGTGTGCAAGTACAGACTTCAAGGACGGCGGCGTCAAGCGTCCTCGACCTGCTCCCGCCAAGCCAGGGGCAGATAAAAATAAATACTGTCAATACCACAGGAGTCATGGCCATTTGACAGAGGACTGCGTCCACCTCAAGGACGCCATTGAAACCCTCATCAAGGGAGGGAGGCTCGCGCAGTACAGGCGAAACGACGCTCCTCGTCATGACGCCCATGAAAACAAGGAGCCCGAAGAAGACGCCCGACCATCAGACGAGTCGGTGCCCATCCAGACCGCCTTCTCGGTAACCAGGCTCGAGGATTTTGACATTCCGGAGCACCTGCAGGAGCCGCTGACAACGCACAGCAGGTGGGAATACTTCCCCTCCGCCATGGTCATCAACGGGGGCGGGTTCAACGACCTCACCATCAACTCAGCTAAGAGGAAGTTGGACGAGCTGGTCGACATGGCTCCCCCTCAAACTGTAACGTTCGAAAGAGTGAAGGGCAGGTCAGAGCCCATCACCTTCTACCTAGAAGAGCTCCCCGGAAGAGCCCCGAACGCGGTCATCCCCTTACTGATAAGGGCAAGAATGGCCAATTTTGACGTGCATCGCATCCTGGTCGACGAAGGGAGTTCCGTCGACGTGATGTACAGCCAACTGTTCCGAACCTTACAACTGGACGACTCACATCTCTCTCCGTATGTGGGGTCGGACCTACAAGGCTTCAACGGCTCAACTTCCAAACCCTGGGGTTATGTCGAGCTCCTGGTTACGTTCGGCGAAGGAACGGCAACGAGACAAGTTAAGGTCCGTTTCCTCGTCATTGACTGCCCGTCTCTATACAATTGCATCTTGGGGAGACCGACACTGGCGGAGCTTACAGCGGTGCCCTCGACCGTCCATCTGAAGATGAAGTTCTACACCAGAATGGCCCGGGTAGCCACCATCCAAGGGGACCTAGCAGCTGCCCGTAGGTGCTTCAACGCTGCTTCCAAGGGACGGGATACCGTCGACATAGGGACCAGGCCCGCCAAAAGGACAAAACAGGAGCCCGACAGGAAAGCGTCCCCCGAGGAAGAAGTCCAGAGGGCTCCACCAAAGGTCGACTCCGTAGCGCTCGACGCTCGCTTCGATCAGGACGAGCCATCCAGCAGCGAGCAGATCCCACTCCGACCAATTCCGGACGGGGATTTCGAACTCGTTCCCCTCGGCACAGACCCGACCAAGGGAGTGAAGATTGGTAAAGACCTCCCCGACTTGGCCAGGAAGCAAATCAAGGCATGTCTGCGCGAGAATGCTGATCTCTTCGCCTGGAGCGCTGCGGAGATGCCCGGACTCGACCGTGAGGTCTCCTGTCACCACCTCGCCATTGATCCAGCCGCCAAGGCCGTAGTACAACATAGGCGTAGGCAGTCTCCAGAAAAAACGGAGGCTGCTGAAAAAGCTGTAAAAGACCTCCTAGAGGCAAATTTTATTTCTGAAGCCCGGTATTCCACCTGGCTGTCAAATGTTGTACTTGTGAAAAAAAATAATGGAAAATGGAGAATGTGTGTTGACTATACCGATCTCAACCGGGCTTGCCCGAAAGACGCTTTCCCCTTGCCTAACATAGACATGCTGGTCGACAACTCGGCCGGCTACAAAAATTTGTCATTCATGGACGCCTACTCGGGATATAACCAAATCCCAATGGCTCTGGGCGACAAGAACTGCACGGCATTCATGACCAGCTCGGGCAACTATTACTACAACGTAATGCCCTTCGGACTGAAAAATGCCGGAGCAACTTATCAACGCATGATGAACAGAGTTTTCGACAAACAGATCGGCGACATGCTCGAGGTATATATGGACGACATGATCGTCAAATCCCGAGCAGACACCGATCACGCAGCTCATCTCAAGACAGTCTTCGCCCAAGCGAGACAGTGCAAAATGAGGTTCAACCCCGAGAAATGCACGTTCGGGGTTAAGGCAGGAAAATTCCTTGGATTCTATCTAACAGAACGAGGGATTGAAGCCAACCCCGACAAATGTCGGGCATTCTCCGACCTCCCGACACCGACTTCGAAGAAGTCGATACAAATAATGAACGACATGCTTACGTCGCTGTCCCGCTTCGTCGCGAAGTCCGCTCAGCATGCCCTCCCCTTCTTCAAACTCCTTTGAAAGGAAGCAACCTTCGAATGGAATGAGGAATGCGAGCAGGCACTTCGTCACCTAAAGTAGAGCCTGTCTCAGCCGCCCGTACTATCTCGACCCGACGACGGGGAACCGCTGTATTTATACTTGGCCGTTTCAAACGAAGCCATCAGCGCAGCTCTTGTCCGCGTGACCCCCGACGGGCAGAAACCCATCTACTTCACGAGCAAAGCCTTACAAGGTCCCGAAAGCAGATACCAGCAGATAGAAAAGGTCGCCCTGGCCCTCGTCAACGCGGCGAGGAGGCTCAGACACTACTTTCTGGCCCACACCATCATCATGCGAACCGACCAACCGGTGAGACAACTCCTTGGTCGCCCAGATATGGCGGGCAGGATGCTGAAATGGTCCTTGGAACTCTCCGAATTCGACATTCAGTACGAAAGCAGGAAAGCCCTGAAAGCACAGGCCTTGGCCGACTTTGTCGCGGAAATGACCACTCACGACCCTCCGTCGGGGAAAGAACACAAGTGGACCATCTTCGTCGATGGAGCATCTAGCTCGTCCGGAAGCGGCGCAGGAATCCTCCTCGAAAACGAAGAAGGCGTAGTAATCGAGCACTCGTTGGCTCTCTCCTTCCCGACGTCAAACAACCAGGCAGAGTACGAAGCCCTGCTCGCAGGACTGAGACTGGCCGAGGACCTGGGAGCCCGCGAAGTACAGATTTACACCGACTCCCAGCTCGTCGCCTCTCAAGTACAGGGGAGCTACCAGGCCAAAAACGACAACCTCATCGAGTATTTGAACTTAGTCAAAAAACACATGACAAAGTTCGTACGAGCAGAAATTTCGCATGTTCCCCGCGAGCAAAACACGAGGGCGGACATATTGTCCAAACTCGCGAGCACACGAAAGAAGGGCGGAAACAAATCCGTCATCCAAGAATCTCTGGCACGTCCAAGCATCGAACCTCCCTCGACTACAGTCGAGATCCATGCCATCGGGGATGCCACGTCCTGGATGACCCCGGTTTATAATTTCCTGACGAAAGGAGAACTCCCGTCGAACCAGGCTGCAGCTGCCGTTACCAAGCGACGAGCATGTTCGTACGTGGTGCTCGAGCAGAAACTGTATCGGAGAGGATTCTCCATTCCCCTCCTGAAGTGCATCGACGAGTCTACCATCCCCGAAGTACTGCGGGAGATACACGAAGGGATCAACGCCCAGCACATGGGCGGTAAATCCTTAGCAAGGAAAGCCCTTCGAGCAGGATACTACTGGCCGACGATGCAGCAGGATGCCAAGGAACACGTCAAAAAATGTGACAAGTTCCAGAAGCACGGGGACATGCACCTCGCCCCCCCGCACGAGCTGAGCATATTGTCGTCCCCTTGGCCGTTCGCCTGGTGGGGCATGGACATCCTCGGGCCCTTCGTGCAAGGAACCTACCAGAACAAATTTCTCATCGTTGCCGTGGATTACTTCACAAAATGGATCGAGGCCGAGGCCCTCGCAAAAATCACCTCGCACAATATCCTCCGTTTTTACAAAAGAAACGTCCTCGCCAGGTTCGGCATTCCGCAGGCCCTGGTGACCGACAACGGTACCCAGTTCACCGACCACGGGTTCCAGGACTTCGTCACCAAACTAGGGACGAAACAACACTTCACGTCGGTCAAACACCCTCAGACCAACGGGCAAGCCGAAGCCGCGAACAGAGTCATCCTCCGAGGGCTTAAACGTCGGCTCGGTGAAGCCAAGAGAGGATGGGTCGAGGAACTCCACAGCGTCCTGTGGGCGTACCGCACCACACCCCACTCAACGACGGGTGAGACACCATTTCGACTGACGTATGGAACTGAGGTTGTCATCCCGGTCAAAATCATGGAACCATCCCGACGAACGGAGGACCCCCTCGACGAAGAAATGAACGACGAGGCACTAAGGGACGAACTCGACCTAGTCGAGGAAATCCGATCGGGTGCAGCCCTGCGCGAAGCCACTCTAAAACAACGAGTGGCTCTACGCCACAACGACAAGGTCATCAAACGCGAGTTCGAAATCGGCAGCCTGGTATTACGCAGGAACCAGAAAGATTCCCGCGAAGGGAAGATGGCCGCGAACTGGGAAGGACCTTATCGCGTCCACGGCACCACGGGTACCGGGGCGTACTACCTCGAGCAACTAGATGGAGAGCCATTACCACGACCCTGGAACGCTGCTAAGCTAAAGCAGTACTACAGTTAAAAGCTGCCAACACCTGGGACCCTCGACCAACGGCACCCGCGCTCGGTCAACGAGGAAAAACGTCCGACTTCATATAAAGGCTAAGGTACAAGCCCGACATACGGCCAAATCGCACAGCATCGCGCGGCAAACGATGACGATCGATAGTGCCCGACGTGGACAGCTATACCGAGCACCACCGTCGTTGTACCCATAAGGCAGAACACCCAGCTCGCGATGGGCAGTTCACGCCAAAGGCGAATAGTCCCTACCGGGCTTCACGCCCGACTGAGCAACTTCGCTCCAAATGCCCGACATGTCGTCAAGAATGACGGGCCATCTAAAAGGGTCAAAGGGAAGTCTCTCCCCTCGAGCACAACACTTAGGTGATTCTGGCCAGTGAAAGAGGGCCGGACACGCATACAAACGGAAGGCGGGCAGACTTGCCCGCCAAATCAAAGCCACTTACGGGCACTCCTCGGGCCCCTGACTTAGGCTAAAATTTTATGCAAACATATAAGATTTCAAGCAAGGGAAAAACATTTGAAATGTAAAACAGCATTCAGATAAAAATGCCCGAAGGCGACAAAACAATTATAAACCGACCAAGAAGGCCGGCGATGTTCATAACGTACAACAGACGGGCACGCAGGCCCAAAGAATACAAAATGTCAAAGGCACGCAGGCCCTCTATCCTAGTCAGGTTTCCCCAGAACCATCATTGTCGACGAAGGGAGAGTCGGGCGGAGGAACGATCACGCCATCCACGATCTGATGTGTGTGGCCGATACCCTCAATGACCAGACCAGGGTTTAACAAGGAGAGCTGACCGACTGCAGAGTTAAACCCATCCTCCAGGGCACCGACGCAATCTGCCTCGAGGAGCCGGATATGGGCGACCAGCTCCAACCGATTCTTCAAAGTTGTTATATCCTCCGACTCGTCCTCGGCAGGTTGCATGGCAGCGTTCATTTCCTCGATCTGCTGGGCCAAGCGTCCGACTTCGGCCCCCAGACGATCCCTGTCTGCCCGGAGAAGCTCCCCCTCCTCGGCCAACTTTCCCGACTTTTCCTTCTCTAGGGTCAACATCTCCCTCTCAGCATCCAGCATCGCCGTCTGCTCGCGAAACATCTCCTCAGAGCGTTCCAGAGCGGTCTTCAACTTCCGCGAGCTCGAGGTAAGGGCCGCCTTCTCCTGCTCGAGTTCTTTGACACGGGCAGGATCCCCTCCTTCCTCGGATAGCACCAAGGCCATCTCGGCCATTTTCACCAGCCCGTCCATGCTGGCGGCCAGATACATCTTCCGATCCTCTTTGCTCATCCTTTTGATAGCTTCAGCCTCGTCGGCAACCACTGTCAGAGGGAATCTCTCGAAGAAGCCCTCCTCTTTGAAGCAAGGGGGGAACGCGAAAGACCTAACGGCACTGGCGTCCTCGCCAACAGTCGGACCACTTTCCACACGGGTCCTCTTCCTCTGCACCAGGACGGCACTAGGGTCGACCTCTTCAACTTCTGGGGTCCCATCTGACGCGACCCCCGAGCTTGGCGGCGAGTCCACCCTCACCGGCTGAGGAGCACTTGGACTGTGTGGCGGGCCCATCCTCGTCGCCTGTGGGGCCTTCACGACCCTCCTGCCTCGCTTCTGGTCGCAAGACAATTTCAGAAGCCTTTCATGTCGACTGGCCATCGAACCTGCACAAAATAAAAAATGGGTTAGTATCGAAGCAAGCTCATAAACAAATGACGAGCAAAGATATTCGAGCAACAAACAACCTAATAGACGGGCAGCCTGCCTGTACGTCTGGCACTCCACGAGCGCCTTGGTATCAATCGGCCGGGACTCAAACGTTGGGTAACCATCTGCGTCCAGGATATCGTCCCCTTCCCTCGTAGCCCACCGAGCAGGGTGGAAGCTATCGACAAACCGGCAAAGTGTGGCATACGCCTCCTCGTCTTCCGGGCACATGTCCCCGACAGCAGTGTGGTAGTAACCGGTCCCATGCTCATAGTGCCTGAACATCCAGTGCACAGGGAACTTAGCCGTACGGGCCATCACAGGACTCCCATCGTCGCCCAAAACCGCCTCCCCGTCATCATCGCTTAGGGGCTCCTCCTCCTCGTACATGGATCCCAAAGCCGAGGTGGTAACTGGCCGAACAACGTACCACTTGTCTTTGAAACCCCTTACGGAGTCCATATACATTTTGAAGAGTCTCCTCGACTGCTTCAAGGAGACCCAGCTATGTTTCCCGCCTCGAGACTGGCGCTGCAGATGAAAAATCCGGAAGAAGAGCGGTATGGTCGCCCCGACCCTCAGATAGCGACACGTCAGCTCGAACGCCCGGATGAAGGCGAGCGAGTTTGGATGTAGCTGGGACGGGGCCAACTCCAGGTGAATGAAGACCCCGACCTGGAAATCAGTGAAGGGCAGCCGCAACCCTAGATCTTTGAACGCGATCTCGTACATCGCGAAGCTATATTCCGGATAAACCGAGCAGATCCTTGAACGGGAGGACGGGCGCATGACTACGAAGTTCTTTTGGAAGCCGGGCTGGCCCTGGCCCGCTTCGATGACAGCATATGGATTTCGGTCGTCCCGGCTGTAGATCGACGCGATCCCCCGGGGCTCGACGCCCACCCAATCCAGTAAAGGGTCGGTCACAGTGTCAATCAGGTTGACCGACTCATCGGCACTTTGTTCTTCATGATCGTGGCGCCCGGAGGAGCTCGGCTCGTCCGCCATGGTTACCTGCAGAGCACGGGAAACCAGTCAATTGGGCACGAAGCCATACGCTCGACAAATCACGTCGTCCCATGTACGACCACATGATCCGTTTCCACGAATGGTTGCCTCCCCGACATCCTGAAACTCGATGTGTTCTTCCTCAAACCAACTACGCGGTCACCCTCCAACATGTCGACCCAAGGTACGAACATGGCGAGCCACACCATGAGGCCCACGGCCTAGACCATGAACCCACCGGGCGCGATCATGAATCAGGCGCCCTGGATCATGGAGACCCCGGGCAGCGCTGAAGGCTATCACCTAAAACTATGAATGTGTCGACCACAAACATGCGTTTGCCGATCCTAGGCATGAATATGTCGGGCTAAGTATAAGTTTACCGGGCTAATCCCATGCGCACAGTCCCTAAAACATCTACAAACGCCAAAAATCATGCATTTTAACAGGAAAATGAAGAAGATGAACCACTTACTTGAATCAAAAAGTAGGATTTGGCTACGGAGTAGAAGAATCTGTGACAGAAGATCGCGACTGGAAAAAATCTGGAAGAGCAACAGCAGAGAGAGCACAGAGAATAGAAACGTGTTATGGGGCCCAAGGTTCCTATTTATAGTGATGACGTGGAATACCAAACGTCACCTCGGGCAACCACGGAGTCTCTCTCCCCGACGCGCTGCTCCCAACGTAATGATGACCCTATCCCCATAGGGTGGCGACACAGTTCCCGAAAGATACCTCGTATGCTCGACAGACGCGCCCTGGTGAGGATCCTCCGGGCATCCACCGCGGAAGATGTCTCCGAGCACGGCACGAGGAGGCCCTCGAGGGTCTACACCTCTGTCCCGGGCACGAGACCTCGATGAGGAAACGACCTGAGTTCAAGCCATGGCTCCTCACAAAGGAACCACGACTTGGGGGGCTCCTGTTCTGGACTGGGCCCGACAGGCCCAAAAGAATTGCAAAGGCCCAGTCCAAATGGACTTACAAGGGCCACGCCGACCAAAGAGTACGATCGTGCCCGACGCGTAGTCGCTGGCTCGACAGTACACCTCCAGCTCGACATGCTGTGGTCCAACACCACATTCTGAGGTCCAGCTCGACGTTACCTCGGGCACCCCAGCTAGGGCAGACTCAGTCCACTGTTCCCCCAACGATACTCCGAAAAGACCGCGTCTCCGTCCGCCCGCACTTCACGCAGAACATCCAGGAAGGGGACCACGTGCGGGTCCCCACTACGCACGTAGAACCTGGCAGTTCCTCCATTGGGCCAAACCTGCCCGGCCCAATGAAGGAACCTTGGCCCAGCGCTGGGGGCTATAAATACCCTCTGCTTCCAGAGGGTCAGGTATTCATCATTCTACCCATACACTTATTATTGCCTGCTCGTGCTTCTACTTACTTCAGCATCGGAGTGCCTTGCAGGTACCCCCCCCCCCCCACCTCGTTCAAAAAGCTTTCAGCTCGGAGCCAGCCGTGACGGTCCATTTCTGATCAGGTCAGATCAACAGGGATGTTCACTTCCCCATGCACCATTCTTTTCGACCCATAAAAAGCCCTTACCATGATGTTACTAGGCTTTAGAATCAAACCCTCGCAATCAAACCGATCCAACGCCTTCTTTGGAAGAACATTCAGTGAAGACCCCGTATCTACCAGCACATGAGCCAGATCCTCTCTTGGTGTTTCTCTTGTTAGATATCATCGCCACTTGCCCGCCATGCTCCATTCCTTTGTTTATGAATGTTTCCTGGATATGAGGAAATTGCACCTTGCCTTTCGGGGTAGCCTTTGATGATTCGTAGCCCAAACCAAAATGATTCTTATTCTCAGGTATCTCCATAAGTTTAACCCAGCCTTTTGAAGTACTATCTTCCACAACTGTTTGTAAGTATCTCCACGAAGTCACATTAGGTTTCTTGGTTCTCTCCACCGGTAGGGTTAGCATCAAAGCAACCTCTAAGACTTGAAATGGTGTTGCTATACAGTCTTCATCAGCACTGATATATCTGTAGGATTCTATGTGACTTACAAATATGTCCTCTTCACTGTCTATTATAACCAATCTTCCTTCAATGAAGAACTTCAAATTCTGGTGTAGAGTTGAAGTAACAGCCCCTACTGCATGAATCCAAGGTCGTCCAAGTAAACATGTATACGCTGGTTCTATATCCATGTATTGGAAAGTGATATATAACATATGCAGACCTATATTGACAAGAAGATTCACTTCTCCAAACACTGTACTTTGGGAACCGTCAAAAGATTTGACTATCGTAGAACTTGGTCTTATAATAACACCATCCAATGTTAACTTCATCAAGCTGGATTTTGGCAACATATTGAGAGCAGAACCAGTATTGGTGAGTACCCTGGATAGGTTTGTAGTACCTATCTTAATAGAGATGTACAACTCCTTGTTGTGAGCTCTGCCTTGTGGAGGCAACTCTTTGTCCTTAAAGCCTAGATATGATCCAGATGTCAGATTCGCTACAACATTGTCAAACTGGTTCACATTAATCTCTTCTACGACATGAGCAGAACTTAGAACCTTCATTAGAGAGTCTCGATGCGCTTCTGAGTTGAGGAGCAACAAGAGTATTGAAATCTTGGTCGAGGTTTGGTGTAGTTGATCTATCACCCTATAGTCACTTCTTTTGATTATTTTCAATAATTATTCCGCCTCTTGGTCAGTAAAATTCTTGCTCGGAGGTTCTTGTTCTTGACTTGTATCCACCACAACTTCCCCTTATCCTTAATTATAACATCATTCTTCTTTTGTGGTTTCGGACCGTAGATTCGACCATTGCGGGTCATGCCCCCTATTCCAGCTATATTTGTGATTATAGGTCCTTGACTTGATGATGGCTCAAATTCTTTCTTTAAACTATTGACGTAGACTGTAGAATTATAACTCCAAGGTACTGCTTTATTACTTTCACAAGGGGTAGGAGATGGCCCCCTGACTACCATCATAGTCTTAGGTACCACTGGAATCCTCAAAGTTTGCCTTGGTATCACCACTGATGCTTCTATTAACTCTCCCTATTAAATCATAAGAGTCTTCTTATTAGGGTTAGGCCCTTGGCAGGGGATTACCAATGGCTTCTTTTTATTTCCCTCAATCCTTAACTATATATTCTCCTTTAAGGTATTGCCCAAATTGGACTATCCCCTGATCCACCAAATTTTGTAATGTCTTCTCAAAAGATTCATTATGTTCCAAGAGGAACCCACACTCCAACAAATATTCTTTCAAAAGATTTATTGGGGCCTTTACTTGTCTGGATGCCCCAGAGTCAGTAACCACCTCAATTGCATTTACAGTTGGCCCACCATGCGGAGGCATGGGGTTTGTTTTGATGTTTGGTTTATCAAAAGTGATATCCTGATAGTCCAACAAATCTTGTACCTTGTGTTTAAAGGCCCAACATTTTTCTATAGTATGCCCTGGAGAATTGGCATGATATTCTCACTTGGCATTGGCATTGTACCTTGGTGGGAGTGCCCCAATTGGAGGAGTTAGGGGTTTTAGTTCTACCAAATATGCCTTGACTAAGTGTGCAATAATTGACTAGGCGGCATGGGGAGAGGATCAAACTTTCTCAGAGTCCTTTCAAACATGTTATTTTGTTGTTCTCGTGGAATTATTAATGGTTGTTGTACCCTTAGATGTGAGGCTACAACATTAATTTCTCCCTCCTTCTTTTTCAAGAAGTTAGGAACATGTCTTTTTGCATTATAGGGGGTAATAAATGATGCCCCTTTTATATCTTCCCGCTCTTTATGCCAGCTTCAATTCTTTCACCAATAGTTACCAAATTCGAAAATCCATAAGAGACGCTTCCTACCATTTTATTATAGTACAACCCTTGTAAGGTACCCATGAACATATTGAGTAGTTCTTTCTCCAAGAGTGGTGGTTGTACGCGGGCTGCCATTTCCCTCCATATTTGAGCATACTCCTTGAAAGATTCCTCCTTCTTCTGAGAAAAGTTTTGGAGTTGCATGGGGTTAGGCGCCATGTCCAAGTTGTACTTGTGTTGTCTCAAGAAAGCATTGGCGGGATCTTTCCATGTCTGGATATGAATTCGGTCCAATTGCATGTACCAATCTAGAGATGCCCACTTAAACTGTCTTGGAAACAATGGATCATTAGCTTCTAGTCTTGAGCATATGCATACATCTTTCTGCAATACATGTGTAGATGGTTCTTCGGACATGTGAGTCCCTTGTATTTTCCAAAGTCAGGTACTTTGAATTTTGGAGGGATCACCACATCAGGAACTAGACCCATCTCGAGAGTGTTGACATCGAAAGCATCGTAACCCTCCATAACCTTTAACCTTTCTTCAAGAGCTTTGTATTGGTTGAGCGCCAATGGGTTTTCAGTAGCATGAGTATGGGTTGTTCTTTGAGGTGCTTGATTGGCGTCTTCTAAGTCATGGTCTCCGTACTGCAAGTCTATGTAGTTGTCTGTGTTATTAATCAGAATATGCAAGGTATAAGATGCTCCTACCTTTGGTGGAGGTGGGACGAACCCTTTAGTATCAGCTTGTATGACTTCTTGTTGAGCCATAGTGGACTTTTAAGGTCCTGATTCTGGTTCTCTTCTTAGTTGATGACCGCTCGATGCACCAATAGTCTGGGCTACTTCCTCAAAGGCTACCTTAGGAATCGACTCTTGCCTCTCAATGATGTTCTTCAAGGCTAAGAGAACTTGACTCATATCTCCTTTCATCGAGTCGATGTTGCCCTTGACCTGTTCCAAGTCCTTCTTGAATTCTGCTTGGTTCTCTTCGATCTGTTCCATCACTTTCTGTTGATGGGCTCTTGTATGGTATGGTGGTCGGAGGGGTGGTTCTTTTCTAGCTCTTCTACCAATGGTTTAACTGGAGAACGTTTTTTTAAAAAGTGATGAGTTTTTTGTTATGCAATGTGAAATGATGTTTGTGAATGCATGAATGCGTATGAATATGCTAGGCGTTTATTTTTGAATGTCTTATTCACTTGGATTTTCCATTTTTTTTTTCTTTTGATATATTTCCTTTTTAGGTTTTGCTTTTTTATTGGTGAGCATCTAAAAAATAAATACACAAACGAGATACGGAAACAAATACCTTTATTGAAATAGTAATTGTCTTTAAAAAGAATACAATTCAGATATTGAAAAATATTCAAACTTAAAACATCAAAACTTGTTGAAATAAATAATCGAAGGGAAACAAAATCTTCTAAGTGCGCCTACAGATTTCTGCTCTGAAGCCATCGACCATTGTCCTACAAAGCTTGAGGAAGTCTTCAACGTCTTTCGGGAGAGGGACCATCACACTTTCTGCGTCTTTCAAACTTCTAAGGATGTCACCAATGAGATTGTTGGCTAAGAAGGCGAGTCTTGCATGCTTGTCTTTGTAGAATCAGTATTCTTGGTAGAGGTCTAGAATTATCTTATGATTATCCTTTCCTGCCTCGGCGATCTTTACATAGTGCTCTTCCCAATATAACTTTTCAGCCCTCATCTCTGTATAAAGTTTCTGTTGTATTAGGAAATCCTTTCGGAGGCCTTCTAACTCAAGACATACTTGCTTGTATTCATCAGTCTTTTGGGCGAGAAATCTTTCTGCTATCATTCTCTTGAGGCGTTCTCCTGCCTTTGATTCTTGTCTATCTTAGAGTCTTGTGGTAAGATACTTTGTTCTTCTTGATCTAAAGAAGCCTGCGCCAAACTTTTGATTTGAGCCCTCAAATCTTCTTCCATCTCCTTTTGTATTACATTGCCTTTTTGTACCACCTACTTAGTTTCTCGATTTCGCTAACAACATCTTCCAAACGTTGGTTGTAGGAGTCCAAGTTGAAAGTAGCACTCAACAACCCTTCAGTCGAACGCTTCCGCTTAAGACTCTCCTTTTCAAATGTCTCACGATCTTTCTAAATCTGTTTATCTTTTGATTCGAGTATAGGTTGCATCTGTCTTTTCTCCTTAGTTAAGTTATGGAGGTTAAGCTCCAATTCTTCTTTCTCCTTTTGAGGTTGTTTCAAAGCTTTCTTGTCTATTTCTTCTAAAGATATAGGCGGGAGATCCGGGACATCTGGCTTGTACTCGGGATCAATGTCAAATGGTAACTTAACAACTTTCACCCTATCCAAAACCCATAGAGTGTGAGGTTCTTTCGCCACAACAGTCTTCCTTTTGGCCTTTCTTTTATTAATCCTACTCCAATCCCGGATGATCTTGTTGAGCAACTCTCAGTTGTTTTTGTCCATGTCATGAATAATTAATTGTTGAAGTTATTCATCAGAGGGTTTATCCTCCAAAGGGTACCCTAGTTGTCGTAGAGCCAAGGTAGGGTTGTAGTTGATGCAACCATGTGATCCAATCAATGGAACATTCGAAAAGTCTCCGCAACTATAGATGATATCTCCAATGCCACATCACTCTTCGACTTGCCTGCAACTCTTTCAACCATTCTTTGTTCGTGAGATTCAAGCATCCCTTGAAGATCTTCCTTCGATAAAGATGAGATGTCCTTCAACTCTTCTATGTCAAGTACCACATGGTCGAACTTCAGAGCCAAAGATCTTAAGATCTTCGAAACAACTACACTTGTTGTTAATGTTTCTCCACAAGTCTCATAACTCTAGTGAAGAAATCATATATGCTTTTATTATCTTCCATCTGAAGCAATTCATACGTTCTTTTGTGAGTTTGTAACCTCGCCTCTTTCACCTTCTCAGCGCCTCCAAACAATTTCTTTACAATCTCCCAAGCTTCTTTTGCAGATTCAACATCACTAACATTTTCGAAATTGTCTGGGCTGACACATTGGTGAATTATAAAGAGAGTTTTATAATTCTTCTTCTTTGATTCTCTATATTCTGCTTCTTTTTCTTCTGAAGTGTCTTCATCAAGTGGTTCTAATCCATGTTTCACAAGATTCCAAAGACCTTGAAAACAAAATATAACCTTCATCTGTTTGCACCAATTCTCATAGTTATCACCTTTAAGAACTGGGAGACTTACTGGAAAATTTATGTTTGCATAATTCATCGCCACCGTGAATTTCTTCTTCTTCTTCTTCCTCGACCGTTCTTCCCTTGAATCACTCAACAAGAGCTCTTGATATCATTTGTTAGAAATCCACTAAAATCTATGATGAATTTCTATCAATCTTGATTAACAAGATTGATATCACCACACAATGACAATGAATTATATGAAAAGAAAATAAAGAAGGAAAACAATTATTCTGCAAAGTTTATCTCTGCCTACAAACTGTAAAAACTTTATTATTCACTTGCAACTGCAAATTTTGTGAATACAATGAATTGACTTGATTATAAAAAAATAGGGGTTACTCCCTATTTATATATTTAAGTTAGCTTGCTCCCTAAGTCAAAGCTCAAAACTATAAAAGCCTAAAATACCTATTTTGAATCTAAATCAAATCTATTATATTTTAGATTTAAATGAAATTTATCTAAATCTAAAATCATATCTGTGTGCAGTATCTTCGACACATCATATCTCGACACTTTCTTATCTATGTCGAACGAACAGTTTCAACACAAAAAATTACTTTCAACCATATATATATTCTATTATTTTTTTATTTTGAAAGTGAATGTCTATTGATTATAATAGATCGAACTCGAGTTCATATTTTGATTGGTATCACAATCTTTTACTTTGTTTTTAAAAATTGGTTGATGTGTGATCTTTGTAATTGGATTGAGTATTCTTTATATTCGTTTTATTAATAAGAATAGTTGTTTATTAACAAACAAAAATCATAATATATTAATATAGGAGTAGTAAGTTTTTATTTATAATAAAGACGAGAATATTTGAATTTTTTATCAACATACCTTCTTTTTAGCATTTAAATCCCAATATACCCTCTCACACTTTCATATTTCCCAATATACTCTCTTTTCAAACAAAACACGTTTTTGCCACAACTGATCCGCCAATGCAATGGGCGGAAGAGTGCATTTTCCTAGGGCACCGCACATGCATTGGGCGGATGCTTATAAAAAAAGAGAGGCTCCGCCCATTAGATGGGCGGATGTGTCCAAAACGTTTTTTTTTTTTAATTCTGTAAATTAAATTCATATGATATACATTATAATTAAATAATATACATTTAAATTAAATTCATATAATTAAATAATATACATTATAAATTAAATTAATATAATTAAATAATATACATTATAAATTTAATTCATATAATTAAATAATATACATTATAAATTTAATTCATATAATTAAATAATATACATCATAAATTAAATTCATATAATTAAATAATATACATTTTAAATAAAATTCATATAATTAAATAATATACATTATAAATTAAATTCATATAATTAAATAATATACATTTTAAATTAAATTAATATAATTAAATAATATACATTATAAATTTAATTCATATAATTAAATAATATACATCATAAATTAAATTCATATAATTAAATAATATACATTATAAATAAAATTCATATAATTAAATAATATACATTATAAATTAAATTAATATAATTAATTAATATACATTTTAAATTAAATTAATATAATTAAATAATATACATTATAAATTAAATTAATATAATTAATTAATATACATTATAAATTTAATTCATATAATTAAATAATATACATTATAAATTAAATTAATATAATTAAATAATATACATTATAAATTAAATTAATATAATTAATTAATATACATTATAAATTTAATTCATATAATTAAATAATATACATTATAAATTTAATTTATTTTTAAAATTACATTAAAATAAATTTTATTTGTATATTAATATTTTTATAATTTACTTAAAATGACTTAAATTTGAATTTTTCAATTTCATTTTATACAAATATATTGATTTCTTACTTAATAATAATTTTAATTTATTTTTAAAATTACATTAAAATAAATTTTTTTTGTATATTAAAATTTTAATATTTTAATAATTTTATTAAAATGACTTAAAATTGAATATATCAAATTCATTTTATACAAATATATTATTTTTTTATTTAACAGCAATTTTAATATATTTTTAAAATTATTTAAAAAAAAAAACGTTGATCACACAGCTCCGCCAATGCAATGGGCGGAAGCTGTGTATTTTTGAGAACATCCGCCCATCCATTGGGCGGAGCCTCCTAATTCCAATTTTTTTTTTTTTGAAAAGATGGTATATTGGGAATTATGGTTGAAAGGTGTGGTATATTGGGATATAGTTGTTAAAAGGGGTGTATGTTGGTAAAAAATTCAGAATATTTCTGATTCAGATTAATCTCCATCCAGAAACGTAAACATCAATGCTTACCTACTGGTCAAACTTTTTCATTCACAAAACTTCTCCTTTTGCTTATATTTATATTCCTGCAACAGTTTCCACTTTAATTTCAAACTTTCTAGGACTTTCATAAACAAGCAACCGTCATCGCTGACACACACCACAATATCCGATGCTATAAATATAAGAACAATTCACTCGATTCAATGTAAACAAGTAACACTGCATTCTTCTTATTCATCCAATCAAATCAATGACTTCTATGTATGAATCAATCAAAACTCTTTTATTTCATCAATTTTCTTCTAATCTCTAACTAACTCTTTTCTTCTTTCTTTCAATTTATTAGCACCGTTCGTCCTCCTCCGCTAACTTCAACTTCGGAGCCACCTCCTCTTTTCGACGGAACCACAAGGTTTTTTTCTCCTTAATTACTGCTATTTTCCAATTTTATTTTCATCTTCTTATTTTCTTTTACTCTTAGGTTGTACATCTGTTATAGTTGCCCCTTTGCACAACGTGCATGGATCACTAGAAACTACAAGGTTTATTGATTTCCATATTTCATAATCCAATCACGTTTTTCTATTTTCTATTTATATTTTGAAACTATTTTTTAAATTTTATGTGTTGTAATTGAACTAGGGACTAGAAGACAAGATCGAATTGGTTCCTATTGACCTTCAAAACAGGCCTGTATGGTATAAGGAAAAAGTTTATCCTGAAAATAAGGTTTGTCTTTTTCTTTTTTTACATATTGGATGCTAGGTTAGGTTGCAATGGTGGTTATGTTTGTTTTGATATTAATATAGGTGCCATCTTTGGAGCATAATGGCAAGGTATTGGGAGAAAGTCTGGATTTAGTCAAATATATTGATGCTAACTTTGAAGGGACACCTCTCTCTCCCAATGTGAGTTAGAACTCAATATTAATTAACTATCTTTATGTTTTTAGTAATTTTAACATGTCTAATTTGGACAAGCTGAAAATGACTTTTGTTCTGTACTGAAACTAGAATTGCTGGTGTATACTTTTGATGTGGTGGTACACATCTCTTACAGTGAATTATGACTAAGATTGTATCTTACTCTGCACACGTGGTGGCTATCTACGATGGCTTACTTTGCATTGGGCATGTGGCCGATCCAAAACAAGTTTATAAGAGGGGAAATTTTCAGTTTATGAATTGGTTTTGTATAGTTGAGTTAGGATAAACCTAAATTCTGAGTTGGTATCAAAGTCTGGTTCAAAATCTATGAGCCGGTAAGCATTGGCTATTTCACTACTGGGTCATTCAGGTCATGCCTTAGATATTCTATTATGTGCGTGTGAACGTGTGTGTGTGTGTTAAGAGTGATAAATTTTTGTGTGCCCCAGCTCATGGTTGTAATATTGTATTTTTAAAATTGATTTTTAGTATAAATTTTGATGTAGGATCCTGCCAAGAAAGAGTTTGCTGAGCAGTTGTTATCCCATGTTGATACCTTTGTCAAAGACTTGTACGGCTCATTCAAAGGGGATACTGTGCAACTAGCCAGTAAGTTGTTTAAGTTTTTAAATGGAGGAAAGTTTTTTCTTTTTCTACAAATGTAAAATAGATATTTAAATTGGTTATTTTGAATCAGGTACTGCTCTTGAGTACTTGGAGAACGCCCTTGGTAAATTTGACGACGGCCCATTCCTTCTTGGTCAATTCAGTTTGGTGAGTTTAAATCAAATCAATGGTCTTGGAAGTTTTCATTTTCATTGATCCATGTAGCTGACCCTGCTAAATCTTAGTTGTTGTGTCCCATCTGATAATATCAATGACTTTCCCTTCATATATAATTCGCAAGTTCTTGTGTGATCAGGTGGATATTGCATATATTCCATTCGTTGAAAGATTCCATATTGTCCTTCTTGAGTTGTTCAAGTATAACATCACCGAAGGAAGACCTAAACTTGCAACATGGATAGAGGTACGCTAGAAAAACCGCTTGTATAGAATTTCTTACCTTGAGTATGAGAACGGTACCAGTTTACTCTCATTTGTAAATTGTATGTATTCTTCATAATCTTCAATCTAAACTAGAAGAAATTTTTTTCATTAATTTAACAATTGATGATAACAGACAATAGTGCATTTTAAAAAGAAGCAGGGCTACCGTCTCTCTAGACATAAGAGAGACTCATTTGTGAGGGAAAATGTTTCTTTTGTAGGAGCTGAACAAGATTGATGCTTATACACAGACAAAAGTGGATCCTCAAGTACTTGTTGATTATTACAAGAAGCGTTTTCTGGTACTATATTCGTTGTGATGAATCTCTCACTAGTCACTATTGATTTTGAAGAATTGTGATTTGATTTTGAATGTTTTATTTATTACATGGTTCAAACTTTTGCATTTCTACTGTGCAGCCTCAACAGTGAAAATTGAATTGCAGCAGCCTTCATCTGAGATACTCCAATAAAGCATCGTTTGAATTAGTGGGATGCATCTTCAGCGGAATATTGGTGCTATATAGATTAATGCCATAGTTATGTTGCACTTTCCAGCTTGTTTGTTTGGTGTTGTAATAATGATTATTACCAGTTTGTGATCACTGATCAGAATATGTTGTTATCCTGTCAATCCTGATTAATTGTTATGTTAAAATTTTACACATGGGTTGTGTATGTTGAGAGCAGAGCATTTTAAAAAATATTGACTTAGTTAATCATAGATTTAAAAAGTATTTATAAATTCTTAATCAGTGGCTTGTGGTTGTTAGGTGGCTTTCAGAAAACACAAAATTCAAGTCAGCAGATATAAAATTCAGTATACTTAGTATATGTTTGGAACCGTTTTTTCTATTTCATTTTCGCGTAATTATCCGTAGTTTTATAAAGTTCAAATTCCTAACTTCTTCTGGAAGCACATTTTTTTACTCTCCCAACGTTAAAACAAACACTCACTTAGCAACCAAACATAAAAATGTTTCATATATAAAGTCTACCAAAACTGAGGAACCAATCAATTGTTTTGTGTCAAATATTGAGCTACCGAAGTTTATCCTATATCTTCTAGTATATAATATATTTCCTCTGGCCTTTTTTTTAATTAATTAAATAATAATATATTTAGTCTTTTATGTAGATAGGAATGAACATAAAAAGAGAACTTTTGCTTATAAATAAGATTTGAGGGAATAATGGATTAATAAGATTTTTCATCATCATTGTTCAATTAAAAAATATTATAGAAGACTGAAATAAAATAAACATAGTTGATCGTTGTCAATGTATTTGGTCAATAGTGTTTGTCTATAGAATAATTATATTTCTTTTATTTTTGTCTAATACATTAGAATTCGTTAGAGTTACATTATTACAAATAATATATATAATATTAGAGCTCAGTTTACAATAATATTTCTGAATTCACATATCTCTTAGTTACCTACTCATAATAATCTTCATAATATGAGTCATACACAACAATATCCACAATAATTTCCACAATATGAGTTATATTCAACATCCGTAATAATCTTCATAGTGAGTCATACTTAAAAATCTTTACCTTGACGAATATCAAACCATATGAAGATTTTGTGCAAGACGATTACATTATAGCAGTTGAGAAGGTAAACCTCCTGATTAACACTGAGAAACATATAACAAGTCAAGCAATGTTTGAACTTGTCAGTGATAACTAGTTTGGTCCAAATGCAAGTAGCTTTTGGATTTTTGTGAAATCTAACATCAATATGCTTGGTCTTGACATGATATACCTGATTATTTACCAAGTAACACTGAATATCACAATACAACTAAAGTTCACCTTGCTCAACACCCAATTCTCTCACTAATTCTATAAATCACAAGGCTTCTTTGGCAGTTCACATGTTGTCATGTACTCTACTTCAATTGTTGACATGATCATTATGGATGAATCTGATGATTTTCAACAAATAGGTACTCATACTTAAGTAAAAACATACCATATTGTAAACCTTTTATCAACCATATCACCATAATAGTCAGAATCAACATATCATACAATCGAAGAATTACATTGTTCACTTCTAAACATGATACTATGATCCATTGTATCTTTCAAGTACATGAAAATCCACTTGACTACTTCTCAATAACGATTGCCCGATTTAGATATAAACTTAGAAACTTTTAGCTTGTGCCAAATCGGGTCTAGTGCAAACCATATCTTACATTAGTAACCAACATCACTAGGATAAGGAACCTTTGACGTATCCCCAACTTCTGCATATGTCTTTAGACACTAATTCAATGAGAGTTTAAAGTAATTCGTCAATGGAGTACTTACAATCTTCAAATTATTCATGTCGAATTTGTCTAACACCTTTTCAACATAGATTTTTTTAGAGAGCAAAATTTTTTTAGAACTTATATTTCTGTGAATTTTCATATCAAGAATATTCTTAGCAAGACTTAAGTCTTTCATGTTAAACACTTTTCTCAACGTGATTTTCAGTTCATTTACATCATGTAAATGATTAGCAGCAATCAACATATCAACCAATGCTCTTAACATAAATACAACACATAAATACAACGATCATACTCACACCTTTTGTAGCTAGCCTGAAGCATGTATGAATTAAAGCTCTTGTACCATTTTCCTAGAGACTACTTTAAACCATACAAAGACATATTCAATTTATAAACTAGCATGTCATATCCAGTGTAACTGAAATCCTCTAACTTCTTGATGACCTCTCGGCAAGTGTACTGATAGTGTTGCAGTAATAAAGTAAGATTGTATCCACAAGGATTCCTACTTAATAAAATTATGGTAGTACAAAGTTTAGAAAAGTAACAAAGTAACAAATGGGGTTTTTTTTAGTTTGTTTGCGAAAAATAAAAAGTTGTTCTGAAATAATGAGAAAGCGGTCAGGTTTTGCATAAAATATCTTATTTCTCCCATGTTGATGTTTAATGCGTTACATGAATGATAAAGTCATTATATTTCCACTGTGAAATAACAAAGCCAATATACACAACCCCTTTGTGTATAACTCATTAACTATTACTAGAGATCTCATATCCTTATTCAGCCAACGTAAGTGAAATTAGGCCATGTAACAATACGTTAACTCAAATTCCACTACTAGAGTTCTCTTATTCCTATTCAACTAGTGTAAGTACAATAATTGCCCTAGTTCCAACACATAGACTAATAGTAAATATTCCCTATACGTCCATAATCAGATTAACAAAATCTTTTAAATAAAAAGCATTAAATATAAGAGGAAATTAAATAGAAATATAATTTCAATTATTCATGCACTGCCAAATTAAGCATATATTCCAACAGGTTCAAAATAAGTTCATCGTACAAAACTTAACCTATAAAAGTTTAGCTACACATACTGATACAAATAAATATCAAGAAATAAGATGAAGATTGCAAGTGAAAATCCATGAAGAAATGACCTTCAATGGCTTCAAATGCTCTAAAAATTATCCTCTGAGCGCTCTTTATCGTCCACTTCAGTCAAATTTCCAGAACCCTTAACAAGATTCCAAAAATCCCCTTTTAAATGTGTCAAGTCAGTTCAGAATATGTCAGGAAAGCCCAGATAAAGACCCATATGTGCGTTATGAAAGCTATCGCGTATGTTGGGCTATCCCTCCTATTTGGAGAGGCCCAAATGGATGTGATATAGTAGCCCATATGTGACTATATCTTTGTTATTATCCAACAAAGAGAATTAAGTTATTTTATTCATTGTGTGAGAAAAACAACAAAAAAAGCTTGAGAGAAAATCCTATTCCTGCAATCCCAATTCTGCAGAAGTCAATTTCAGAAAATCAGAGCTTTCACAAAATCCAACGGTTGGATTGTCCTAAATCTTTGAAACAACTTTCATGGCTCATAGGAGCACATTCAGAACGGTGGAGATTAGATTTAGAGCTTTCTAAGTCCTTTTGTCGAGTCCATCTTTGAGGTCTGAATTTCTTGGTATTTTTGGGTTGTTTTGTCTCTCTTGATTATTGTTGTATTCCAAGATTGATTGTAAATCTTGATGATGTTTATGTATGCTTCTAACTAGTGTTATAGAGAACCTTGCTTGTACCCATTGTTGATTATAGTGGAGATTTTAAGTGGCCTACGGGTCCCATAGTTTTTTACTCCTAGTTAACTGAAGTTTTTCTATGATAAAATTATGTTGTATTGTTTGGTGTGTTTTTTTGTTAATTGTCTCTAAGTTGCATTAGATATTTGGGAGAGATTGTCTTGCTAGTTTATTCCATTGTGTTTGTGATTTCCTCCCAACAAGTGGTATTTAGAGTCGTGGTTTGATTTGTGTAACGATGAAGACGAACACATCTAAGATGGTGAATTTGAATGGTTCCAATTATAATGTTTGGGAAGGAAAATAGAAGATTTACTTAATGTGAAAATTTTTTCACTTGCCGGTTTTCTCTAATAAAAAACTTGATAGAAAGAGTGATGATATGAAGAATGCACTTTGTTGTATAGACAAGTTTGTGGTTATATTCGTCAATTGGTGGATGATAATATTTTGAACCATGTGAGCTCAGTGACTTATGCTCGCTCTCTTTGGACCAAACTTGAGGAGTTGTATGCAAGAAAGACGGGGAATAATAAGTTGTTCTTGTTCAAGCAATTGGTGTCATTGAAGTATAGTGATGGTTCACCAATAACCGATCACTTGAACATTTTCCAAGGGATTCTAAACTAATTGTCGGAGATGAATATTATTTTTTATGATGAAATTCATGGTTTGTGGCTTCTTGGTACTTTACCTAATTCTTGGGAGACTTTTAGGACATCCTTGTCTAACTCCGCTCTGAATAGTATCATCTTGATGGACTTGGCTAAAAGTAGTGTGTTGAATGAGGATTTGAGGTGTAAGTGACAAGGTTCTTCTTCACATTCTGAGGTGTTAATTACTGAATCAAGCGGGAGACATCAAAGTAGAGGTTCAAGTAATCATGAAAATTCACGTGGTAAATCACAAGGAGGCTCTAATAAATTCTCTCATATTGAGTTTTATCATTGTGGGAAAAAGGGATACTTAAAGAGGTATTACCGTAAGTTGAAAAGGGAAAACAAGAAAAGAGCTACAACAACGGAAAAAAGGAAGGAAATAATAATAAAGATGTTGTTATTATTGATGATTTCTTTATTGTTTGTGATAGTTATATTTAGAATGTCAATCTATCATGTGATGAGATAGGTTGGATGGTTGATAGTGGTGCTTCTACTCATGTAACCTCGAGACATGATCTTTTTCTACTTACGAGACCGATGAATTTGGGGTTGTTCATATGGGAAATAATGGGCAAGCTAATGTCATCGAAAAGGGAGATATTTGTGTCAAAAATAGCAATGGGAAAACTTTAGTTCTCAAAGGTGTGAAACACATTCCAGAACTTTGATTCAATCTTTTATTCGTTGGAAAATTGGATAATGAAGGATATGATAATTATTTTTTGGGAAATGAATGGAAGTTAAAGAAAGTCTCAATGGTGGTTGCTAAATGAAAAAGGAATTTGAACTTGTATGTCGCCCAACTAGGGGTTTCGAAGTGCTACATCAACATTTGTAACGATGAAAGCTCATCTGAATTATGGCACAACATTTGGGTCATATGAGTAGAAAATGTTTGAGCATTTTAGCAAAAAATAATGTGTTGTATGGTGTCTCCGATGCAAAGTTGAGAAAGTGTTTGCATTGTTTGGCAGGTAAGCAAAGGCGAGTTTCCTTTATGTCATCCGAACTAAAGAGGAAATCAAAAGTGTTGGATTCGGTACATTCTGATGTGTGTGGTCTGATGAAGACACAGTCACTTGGTGGTGCATATTACTTTGTGACTTTCATTGACAATTTTTATCGAAAATATGGGATTATACCTTGAAGACAAAAGATAAAGTGTTAGATACCTTCAAATCATTTTAAACATCGGTTGAAAGAGAAACGTGGAAGAAGCTCAAGTGTATCCGCACCGATAACAATGGTGAGTATGTTGGACCTTTTGATAAGTATTGTCAAGATCAAGGTATACATAATCAAAAGTCTCCTCCAAAGATACCACAATTGAATGGATTGGCTAAAAGAATGAATAGAACTTTGGTGGAAAGGGTGATATGTTTACTTTCTCAATCAAAGTTGTCGAGATAATTTTAGGAAGAAGCATTGAGCCCAATTGTACATCTTTTAAACCTCACTCCATGTGTTCCATTGAAGTTTTGTGTTCTAAATCATGTTTGGAGTGGTAAAGATATTTCCTATGACCATCTTCGAGTGTTTGGATGCATGGCTTATGTGCATATTCCAAAAAATGAGAGATCAAAATTAGATGAAAAGTCGAAGAAATGTGTATTTGTTGGGTATGGACTTGATGAGTTTGGATATCGATTCCTTGATCCGGTTAAACGGAATCTTATTCCTAGTCGTGATGTCGTATTCATGGAGGATTATACCATTGAGGACATCAACAAAGTTGAGAATAAAGATCCAATTTTTGAAGATGAAGAGATGGTTGATACGAACTGAAATATTATTGCTCCAACCCTATCACTTTCGAAGATGTTCCAATTCAAAACCAAGGTATGGATTTGAATGTTGATAATGTTTTAAATCCTAATGATATTTCTGATGTAGGTGCTAAGTAAAGCGTTGTTAAAAATGAGGTTAATCAAGAGATTGAAAGTGTTGAGCAACTAGTTTCTTCTAGTGAGTTGAGGCAGACTATTCGTGATAAAAGGCCACCCGTTCGATACCCCTTAAATGAGTATATTTTTCTTACGGATGGTGGAGAACCCGAAATATTTAAATAAGTTTTGGAGGATGAGAACAAAAAGGAGTGGATGGATACCATAGAGGATTAAATGCAATCACTTCGTGAAAATAATACCTTTGATATAGTGAAGTTTCCAAAGGGTAAGAGAGCATTGAAGAATATATGGATTTATCTGATTAAGCAAGATGAGTGTACTTCTCAAAGAAGATACGAGGCTGGCTTGGTGGTAAAAGGTTTTAAACAATGAAAAGGTGTTGCTTTTGGTGAGATTTTTGCTCCGGTTGTGAATATGCAATTTATTCGAGTGGTTCTTGGGATAGCCACTAGTCTTGATTTGGAAGTAGAGCAAATGGACGTGAAGATGACTTTCCTTCACAGTGATCTATATGGAGAAACCGGATGGATTCCGAGAGAAAGGCAAAGAAGATTATGTTTTCAAATTGGTAAAAGTATTTATGGTTTAAAACAAGCACCCCACCAATGGTATCAAAAGTTCAACTCGGTGATGATTGAACATGGGTACAAGATGACTAAGGCCGATCATTTTGTGTTTTCTGGAATTTCTCCGAAGGTGATTTCATTACTCTCTTACTTTATGTGGATGATATGCTGATCGTTGGAAATAATATTTAAAGAATTAAAGAGTTGAAGAAAACTTTGAGTGAATCTTTTGCTATGAAGGATTTAGGAAAGGCTTGGAAAATTCTTGGTATTGAAATTGTTCGAGATAGAAATGAGAAGAAGTTGTACTTGTCACAAGTATGTGGAGAAAGTCCTTCGGTGTTTTAGTATGGATAAGGCTAAATCGGTGAGCATTCCACTTTCTTCTCATTTCAAGCTTAGTCATAAATTATGTCCATCTACAGATGAAGAAAAGTTAAGTGTGAAGAACATTTCGTACTCCTCGGCTGTTGGTAGTTTGATGTATGATATAGTTTGTACAAGACCCAATATTGCTCATGTCGTGGGAATGGTGAGTCGTTATCTCTTAAACCGTGAAAATATCATATTGATGTTCATTATCATTGGATTCATGATGCATTAGATTCCAAGTTGATAGAGCTTGAGAAGATTCACACTGATTACAATGGTTCAGATATGTTGACGAGGATGTTACCTAGAGGAAAGTTTGATTTTTATTGCATGGTAGTCGAATTGGTGTTTCACTGCAACTAATCAGTCGGGGGGGTTGTTGGGATATACCTCATATTTAGAGATTCTCAAATGGATGTGGGTTAGTGGACCATATGCATCAATTCCTTTGTTATTACCCAACAAAGAAAATTAGATTATTTAATTCATTATGTGAGAAAAACAACAAAAAAAGGTTGAGAGAAAACCTTATTCCCGCGATTTTTTTTTGAATAACCAGGTATTAAAAAAAATTTCGCAAATAACCACGTTTCGGAAAAAATTACGCAAATAACCATGTTTCAGATGACTCCCCAAAGGAGGAGCCATCTCACTTGGCGCCTACACCTCTTTTTTAAGGGGAGGCTCCATCTCACTTGGCGCCTAGGTGCTTAGGGCTTGCCCTAAGCCAAGTGAGATGGCGCCTTAGTGCATTTCTAGGGCAAATTTCGTGTTTTTTTTTTCAATCCGGTGCGTTGCGTATTCGATACAGGATCAACAAAATTGACTTTTTATTTAAAAAAATGATTACACCCATAAGTATTACATAAAAAAAACAGATAAAAAAAAACAGATAAATCAGTGGTCCCCCAGAACCCGGTAATGACCCCCGGTTCCGCATCCCTGTCCTCGCCTTTCCCGTGCTGGGTGTCGTCGCGTTTCCTGCTGTGGCAGGGTCGATGGCCCAGCGAAGTCAATGCGTTCCGGATCCATAAAATCAGTCAGATCTCCATATCTAGAAGATCCACTTTGGTACAGTCGGTTACCCATACCCTCAAAGTCTGGTCGTGTTGGTGGTGGGTGGGGTTCCATGGTGGGTCTGTAGAATTGATCGTCTGAGTACAGGGGGTAGAAAGGAAATGGATCTTGGGGTGTTTGGTATTAAGGATGTTGGGTGGTTTGGTGATACTGTGGTTGATGGTAGGTTGGGTCGGTTGGTTCATAATCTTCCGATATTCCCAGATCAGGGCTAAGGCTGGATGTTGAGGGGCCCGTATTGGGATATACAGAAGACTGAAATTGTGTGTGGGGTATGTGGGTGTGTTGGTATTGTGATTGGAATTTCGGTTGGGTGTGAGGCATATGGGGGTATTGGTACTGAGGTAGTGATTGTGGTTGGTTGTGGGGCATTTGGGTGTAATTGTATTGTGGTGGGGACTGTGGTTGGGTGTTTGTGGTTCTGTTTCGTCTAGGGGGTTGGTGGAAGGTTGATGTGTGTTGGGTTTGTTGTTAGGGAAACGAGGGTTGTGCCCATTGTGTTCGTGGGTCAACCAAATACCTTGGATGAGACACGTGCATTTCAGGGTTACTAACTGACCTGTACCAAGAAAAATATTGATCTGTGTGTCGCATATTACCATGATTGAGGAAAACCAGAAATTGCAAGACATATCGGTGACGCCTCTGCCACATTGTTGTACCCCAAAATTTGCCCTCCCATATTTCTCAAAACATCTCAAGAAAAATTCACAAGTCCAACCCGGCGCGTCATATTCAGGTGTTCTTTCCCAAAGATATCTCTGATAACATATTCTCAAATTCAGGTTCGGCTCAAGAGATAATTCTTTAAAGAAGGTATCTGAATGTGTGAGTTTTCTTGAAGAAATATAGTGAAAAAGTGTGCTGAAAGTGCAGTTTTTACGCGCTAAAAAATTCATAACTTGAAGATCGTGACTCGTTTTGAACCCGTTCTGGTGGCCAAAATTCCGTCTTGACATTATCTACGTTTTCATCTCTCACGGCTAGAAGCCAATTTCGATCAGAAGGTCTTCAAAAATGTGGATTTATCAAGTATTTTCGTGCAGAAAATTTGTGACAGAAGTTTATTTGCGTCATGTTCAGAAAATCATAACTTGGTCGATTTTCATCGTATCGAGCTGGTTCCGATGCCAAAATTTCACAAATTGAGTTGGCTACATTTTCACAGGAGGTATCGAGTTCGAACGGTGTTCAAAAGGCCTTCATTTTTTGCTCAGAGTGTGTGACACGCCGAAAATCCTGAATGCTGAATATTATTTCATCTGGGCCGAAACTTCGAAAATTCATAACTCGGTCAATTTTTATCGGATTGGGCTCATATTTTTACACAAGGTCCCTGACTCATAGATCTAAAACTTTGCTTCAAAAGTCGAGACCAAATTATGCACCGATCAATACCAGTTTTTTATTGAAGAACGTGTCAGAGTCGACACTGAAGCCCAAAATAAGTTTGTCTGAGCTGAAACTTCAAAAATTCATAACTAATTCACCGTTTATCCGATTGAGTCGATTTTCGGACAGGAGTTAGTTCTCGATGTCGGCTACATTTTGTTTTCACACTTCAACTTCAAAAAATGCACTTAAGTCCCTGCGATTTAGCCTGGAAAGTGACGAATTCAAGTGAATATTGGAGGCCCAATTGCACATTCAAAGCCCATTTGCTTTACCCTAATTTTCATTATATAATCACCTTCTTGTCACATAAACCAAAAAAAAAGAAAAAGAGGAGAGAAAAAAAGAGGGGGGAGAAAAAAAAGAGAAGAGGAAAAGAGAAAAAAAACCTTGCCACAACACTGTTGGAATATCAAACTCTTTCAAGAACCCTAAAACCTTGAAATCCTTATTACAAATCCCTCTCTCACTACAAACGAGCCATCACAGTTACAAACCAACATCTTATTACTTCTTCAGTAAGGGTAAAGCTGGCTTGATCTCCATGATCCTAATTTTCCAGTAAGGCATAAAAGCATTCAGGTCACTAATCTTCCAGTAAGGGTAAGATTGATTTGATCTCCATGATCAAAAGGGTATAATCATTCATATATGCCATATTGTGCCTAAACATTAAATTTCTTCCTATGTTGGTTTTATTTGAATTTTTATGATTTTATTTAATGTGTTCATGAGGTTCAACACTGCAGATTTAGACAGGATCCCATGGAGGTTCATTAAGGAACGTTGAGGCCAAAAGGCCAAAAGCCAAATGGCCAAAACAGAACATTTTACACCTGACACCAATACATGGCGAGACAGACATCCTGAGAAGATTAAGGAACGTTGAGGCCAAAACGCAAATGGCCAAAAACCAAAAGCCAAAAGCCAAATGGCCAACAGCCAGAACACAAATGGGCAAACCACTCAAATTCACCTCCAAAAAGGGGACAGAAACCCCCCAAGGTATTGTATTTTCTTTCTTTTCCTTATTTTATTTATTTCAATTATTTCTTTTTTTTAATTAATTCCTTTAATTTAACTTATTTTCATAAAATATAAAAAATAGTAAAAAACAGAAAAGTCATAAAAATCAAAATATATTTATTTAATTAATATTTTTTGTAAATAAATTTCACTAATAATTAATTATTTATTTTTATAAATCAAAATTGCATGTAAATAATTAGATTAATTTTAGGTTTAATTTTAACATGTTTTTCTTAATAAATAAATAAAAAATAGAATTAGGGTTAATATTTTAATTTCATTTAATCTTTCTCATAAAAATACATAAAAAACATAAATACCAAAAACTCAAAAAATAATAATAATTTCTTTTTTCTCTTTAATTTCATTAGTTTAATCATTTAATTTAATTTCATTAAAAAGGGTCCAACGCCCTCGTTTCCAATTTTAATTCATATTCGCGCATTTTTATTTATTTCCTTCTTTTAAATATTTATGTAATTCTCCCAAAGTCGTGTAAATTTTATTTTCTCGCACTTCACTTTACTTTATTTCTTTATTTACTTTCCGTCAAATCGGGTCCTGGATTTTAATTTTGGCGATGTGGACCCGCGCCTTTGTAATAGTTTAGAACCTTCAATTTCCGCATCTTTTTTAAGTGTTAAATAAATGCATGCAAGAATGAATGACAAAAAAATAAAAACAAACGCATAGATCACCCATAACCTGACAAGACAAAAATAAATGAATCTGACACACAAATCACACACCACCCCTAGGGTACGCCTCACTGTTGCCTTGCCTCGAAAGGTGATCGTCGAGTAGAGGATGTCTTAGTAAGTCCTCATGATCCGGGAACCTGGCATGAGGGTAGCTTCTAAGGTATCTTTCCATTGCTCTGGTGATCACCATGTCCTGAACCTTCGAATTGACCCGAACACCTCCAAGGGTGGTGCTACCTACCTCTCAATGGTGGGATGGCACTACTTTAAAGGACATTTACACAGACGAATTCCTTAGGGTAGGTAGACGACTCTAGATACTTGCTCTAACTTTCAAAACAAAAATCAAAAATACTTTTCACACCGACACCTTTTCAAAAAGCTTTCGAAAGCAATTTTTCAAACACTCTTGAGGACCGATACAAGAGTCGAACTGGAATTTTCAAAGAAACTTTTTAAAACCCACAGTTGAAAAGCAAACAAACCATTTTTGAAAACACAAATGAGCAAGTATCTAAGAGCCCATGGATAACCATGGATGGAAAGGGTGCTAACACCTTCCCTTTCTATAATCTACCTCCCGAACCGAGAGCAGTCTCTTTAAGGAATTTTTCTGTGCTTTTGTCCTTTCCATTTGGAGAAAATAAAAGACGGTGGCGACTCTTGCTTACCGCGACATTTCGCGAACCAGCGTTAAACAGTCAGTTCCAGATCCACCGATCACACACATATTACACTATTCTGGAGCAAAGTCTTTCCAGTTGATAAGACCCCACTGAGCGTCGACCCTTTTGAGATGCCACGGGAACAAACAAGTCGGATCACTTGGTATCTCTTGATGCATTCTGAACTGCATCTTCACACGGTCGCTGTGGTGCATCTCAACAACATTGAACCGTATGATTGCAGTCTTGGCGCTCCAAATTGCTGCATCCTCGGGGTTTGGTTCATGGCCCAAATCCAAATATGGTCTCCAGACAAACTGTGCAAAAAATTAAATCAGGTTAATGAAAATTTAATGTATAAATAATTTAAATGTAGAAAAGTTGAAAGGTACGACGTACATCATCCGGGCCTAGGTGATCCAACAGATTGCGGTATAGTGCGATATTGAATCTTGGATTCTTGTCGTAATCCATACCCCTCACGCAATACCTAAAGGAAATGAAAAACATTTTATTTTTAGCATATATTTGGTGAAGAGATGAATAGTAATAAATGATATAACTTGATGACTTACTTTGTTGCGTACGGGAAAACGAATGTGTTATTTTTGACGGGGTTTAAGGACTCCATCCTCCACCAACCCCAGGCTTGAAGTAAAAAAGCGCAGCCATAAAATGTACATTTTTCCTTGACTGCATTTTTGCACAAGGAGCTGTATAGGTGGGCTAAAACTGCAGAACCCCAACTATACTTTCTTGTTTTTTCAAAATCTCTAAGTAAATGTAAATACATAAAATTTACACTATTTCCCGTACTTTCAGGAAATAAAAAGGTTCCAAATAGTATCATTAGATAAGTTCTAGCTTTTATTACCCTGTCTTGCTCGGAGGAATTTTCGTTTAATTCCAAACTTGCATAATGATTTTTAAGCTCAGTGAGTAGTATACCCTGACCTCTCGCACCACCACCTTCAACCATATCCCTGCCCAACAATTCTTCACACAGATAATTGGGTTGTTGAACCGACCCGTTAACAGCCTTACCGTCGACAGGGAGACCCAGTAACATGTACACATCCTCTAGCGTGACGGTACATTCACCTATTGGTAGGTGAAATGTATGGGTCTCTGGTCTCCATCTTTCCAACATTGCAAGAATGAACTTTGAATCAATTGTGCAGTTGGAGATCTTTATAACATGTCCGAAACCTGCGTATTCCAGATATGGTACGATAAATGGGTCGGGAGCCAGGTAGTTGTGAGACTGGATTCTGAATCTTTTGGTATCCTGAGTTAATAATGTAAAATGTGTAAGATTAAGTAAGATGAAGAAAGCATTACCTGAACTATAAAAAATGTATAACTAAAATAGAAACTTACAAATGCGGCAATGTTGTCCCCTGTGCCTCTGTGAGAATCGTCCATTGTGAGAAGAGCCATTGTTGAAAATGCCTGAGATTATGAAAGACTTAGAAAGTGTAAGAGATTATGAAAGACTTTGTAGCAGAGAGTGAGACGATTGTGGGTGTGAGAGAAGTATGTTATGCTCTGTATTTATAGGGTAAGTGAGGTGGTAGCTGGTGCATGCATGCATGATAAGTGTCACTCTTGCAGAGTAGGCGCAACTAGGTGGCAGCCTTGGAGAAGGCATCTCTGCATGCATGTGACATGATTGGACATTAAGGGAGGCGCCATTGGACTTGGAGAAAGAGTCCAAAAATTAAAGGTGTCGCCATCCCCATTGGCGAATAAGAGGTGTCATGGGTTGCCGAGTAGGCGCAGGCTAGGTGACAACCTTAGGGATGCCATACCTGAATGCATGTAACACTATTGGAGGTGATGGGAGGAGACTTACAAGTAACAGTGTAGGTGCAGAGTAGGCGCAACTAGGTGGCAGCCTTGGAGAAGGCATCTCTACATGCATGTAACACGATTGGACATTAAGGGAGGCGCCATTGGACTTGGCGAAAGAGTACAAAAATGAAAGGTGTCGCCATCCCCATTGGCGAATAAGAGGTGGCATGGGTTGCAGAGTAGGCGCAGGCTAGGTGACAGCCTTGGGGATGCCATGTCTGAATGCATGTAACACTATTGGAGGTGATGGGAGGAGACTTACAAGTAACAGTGTAGGTGCAGAGTATGCGCAGCTAGGTGGCAGCCTTGGAGAAGGAATCTCTGCATGCATGTAACACGATTGGACATTAAGGGAGGCGCCATTGGACTTGGTGAAAGAGTCCAAAAATTAAAGGTGTCGCCATCCCCATTGGCGAATAAGAGGTAGCATGGGTTGCAGAGTAGGCGCAGGCTAGGTGATAGCCTTGGGGATGCCATGCCTGAATGCATGTAACACTATTGGAGGTGATGAGAGTAGACTTACAAGTAACAGTGTAGGTGCAGAGTAGGTGCAGGCTAGGTGGCAGCCTTGGAGGTTACAAACTTAGTTAATTCAAATTCAGTATGACCTATTTAGTCTTACATTTATCAAAACTCCGATTCACTTAATATGTCAAACCTTGCAACCTTCAAACCTTCAAACAATCAAACCTTCAAACCTTCAAACAATCAAACATACAAACCTTCAAATAAGTCATAAACTTCAAACCTTCCAACCTTCAAACCTTCCAACCTTCAAACCTTCAAACCTTCCAACCTTCAAACCTTCACACAACCATACGCAATGGCCTCTACACCCCAATATGTCATCAATGCACATTTCAACGGTGAGACATACATTTGTCCCACCTCTGGGTTTTTGTTTAGAGACACAGACAACATCCAATTTCTTTTAAATGGGAAAGCCAATTTCTCGTACTTCAAAAAACGATTGGAGGCCAAACTTGGACGAGGCCCGGTGACACAAATATTTTATCAGAATCCAGTTTTTTTTGGAAAAAACCAAATAAAATTTTATAAGGTTGAGGTTCAAGATGACGAGGATCTTCAAAATATGTTTTCCAGCCATGCGTATTCTGGGTATGACTCTATTGAGTTGTACATTATGCTGCGAGAGCCTCAGGTGACACAAGTGGTTGATCCTTTGGAGACCGAACAAGCAGAGGTAGATGCAGTTGATGAATAAGAAGAAGATGACGAGTTAAAGTTTGATGAAATGGTGAATGATGATTCTGACGATAATGGCATACCTAGTATTCCTGCAAACGAGATCTACACACCACCTCCGCACATGACAAACTTCAACATGGGTGGAGATGAACCGTCTTCTGATTTATTTTTCAATCCGTATATGCAGTCGGATGAAAACTTAAAAGAGAAGGACAAGTTTCGTAACAAAGAGGAATGCATCAGAGCCATAAAAAAATTCCACATGCTTAACTCGGTCAATTTTAAGGTGGACCGTATCAACCCAGAAAGGTACAAGATCAAGTGTGTCCACCCTGACTGTATGTTCAAGCTCACTGCATCATACAGATTAAGAGGTGATTGCTGGGTCATAGGTTCCATGACTACCCATACTTGTGTCAGTTCTACCCAATCACAAGACCATCGAAAACTTAATTACGATCTCATTTGTCAAGAAATCCTACCACTTGTCAGCAACGACCCATCTTTAAAGGTGAAAACCATCATCTCCCACATCACCACGGTTTTTAACTATACTCCGTCTTACCGTAAGACGTGGTTAGCAAAGACCAAGGCGATTGAAAAGGTGTACGGAAACCAGGAGGAGTCATACCAAGAAATTCCTCGCTACCTGAATGCACTCAAGACTTATTCTCCGGGTACTGTTTACATTCTGGAAATAGTGCCAGCATACGCCCAAGATGGTAGTCAACTAAACGGAAACGGAATATTCAGTTGAGTGTTTTGGGCATTTCAACCTTGCATCACAGGGTTTGCATCATGCAAACCAATTATGTAAATTGATGGGACTTGGTTGTATGGGAAATACAAAGGCACGCTACTGATGGCAGTTGCACAAGATGGCAACAACAACATTTTCCCAATTGCCTTTGCCCTAGTCGAGGGGGAGACCAGTGGTGCTTGGAGATTTTTTCTAAAAAACCTGCGAACACACGTAGCTCCTCAACCAGATCTCTGTTTGATCTCGGACAGACATGCCTCCATTGAAAGTGCCTACAATAATCCTGCAAACGGTTGGCATGACCCTCCTTATACGCATGTCTATTGCGTTAGGCATATCGTCCAAAATTTCACGAGGGAGATCAAGGACAAAACACTAAGGAAAGTGGTTATGAATGCGGGATATGCATTGACACAACCCACGTTCAAATATTACCGCAACGAGATCCGTTTATCAAATCCGGAAGCCGGTAGGTGGATCGATAATATTCCGGTGGAAAATGGACTAGGTCATACAACAATGGCCAAAGATGGGGGCACATGACAAAAAATCTTATTGAATCGATGAATGGGGTATTCAAAGGCATACTAAACCTCCCGATCACTGCTTTGGTAAAATCTACGTATTTTAGGATGGCTTCGTTGTTTGCCAAAAAAGGTGAAATATGGAATGCGGTGTTGCAATCTGGACAACTATGGAGTGAAAGCTGCATGAAGTACATTAAGGCAGAAAGTGCCAAAGCTAACACTCATATGGTTATACGGTTTGACCGACACAACCACAACTTCATTGTGAAAGAGACAATCGACCACAATGAAGGCCTGCCAAGACAAGAATATATGGTTGTACTACCTTCTCGTTGGTGCGATTGTGGCAAGTTTCAAGCCTTTCGTATGCCTTGCTCTCATGTCATTTCCGCTTGTGCTTATACCCATCAAGACGCGCTACAACTTCAGTCACACATTTACAAATCTGAAACATTGCTCAACATTTACAATAACAGCTTTTCCTTTGGTAGCAAAACCAGATTATTGGCCTGCATACAACGGCGAAATAGTGTGGCACAATGACCAAATGCGAAGGAACAAGAAGGGACTTCCCAAAAGTAAGCACATCACAACTGAAATAGATGACCTTGACAAGCTGGAAAGAAAGTGTGGTTTATGCCGTCAGGTCGGACACAATCGCAAAAATTGTCCAAATCGGGCGTCTGTCTCGACCACATAAAAATTGTAATACATAAAATCTTTCCTTAATTATGTTGTAAACATTAGGGTTTTTTGTTAACAGTATTTGCTACAATAAATATTGCGCGTGCTTGAAAAAAACACGATATTCCGTCTATGAAATTACAACTGTTAAAACAATTTCATCTGACCCATGCATCATCAACATTACGTTGCTGTCTGTTTTGACTTCCTCTAACCATACATTAGGTCTTCCAGTCGCATGTAAGGTTGTTGTTCGTCTTCGCTGGATCCTTCGAATTTTTCCCCCCTCCACAATGTCTCCATCTAGCCATCGTATCAACTCCTGCTTCAGACGCTCCATGGAGTGAATGTGCCAGAATTTCATTTTCATCGCAGGTTTCATGGCGAAGAAGATAACGTAACCATCTCTGGTAAAAATCATGGGCGATGTCATGACGTAAATAACAGAGTAAAAATAAGAAAACAGTGCGAGAAAGTGTGAGAAATGATAGAGAAACGGACGAATTATTTATAAAAACAACATTTTGCCCTAGGAGCCAAGTGAGATGGCGCCTCCTCTCACTTTTAAAGTGCATGCGCCATCTCACTTGGCTAAAAGAGAGAGGAGGCGCCAAGTGAGATGGCGCCTAGGGCAAAACCCTAGGTGGAGGCACCAAGTGAGATGGCTCCTCCTTTGGGGAGTCATCTGAAACATGGTTATTTGTGTAATTTTTTCCGAAACGTGGTTTTTTGAGAAATATTTTTTTAATACATGGTTATTCTAAAAAAAAATTCCTTTCCCGCAGCCCCACTTCTGCACAAGTCAGTCCCAGATTGGAGTTTGCACAAAATCCAATGGTCGGATCATCCTGAAATTTTGACATAACATTCATGACTCATAGGAGCACATTTTGAATGGTGGAGATTGGATTCATAGCTTTCTATATCCTTCTATCGAATCCATCTTTGAGGTATGAATTTTTTGGTGTTTTGGGTTATTTTGTCTCTCTAATTATTATTGTCTTCCAAGATTGATTGCAAATCTTGATGATATTTATGTATTCCAAGATTGGTGTATTTTTTCTTAATTGTATGCTTATCGGTTACTTTTTATCATGTGTGCGATGACGCCCAATACTCTGTTATTTTATGTTACGTGCACGATGACGCGCGATGCTCCGCATGATATTCTATTAACTTTAGTGTTTTTGCTCCTTTTTTCATCCAATTTTCACCAAGCCCTAAATTCTCCATACTTAGTAATTTTTGCATCTTTCGTTGGTATTTATGCTTCGTATTTGCTCATTTTTTACTGATTTTGCTCTGATTTCTTGGTGAAATATACGTAATGACCGAGTGTTATCACTTCTCCATGTAACTTGCTCATCTAGATTATTGAGAAGAAACTTTATCTTTACATTCATCTGTTCTAAATGCATGTATCATACGGCTACCAAGGCTAACATGATCCTAATACAGGTATGTATGGTGACTTAGAGAGAAAATATCATCATAGTCTGATGTGAATATCCCTTTGCTACAAGACAAGTTTTGAACTTCCCCCCCCCCCCTTTTTTCCTATTGTTGTGTGTTTTCTCTTGAACATTATTGCCACTCAACAACACATATATATTTTTATCATCTCTATAATGGATGGTTTTGTTTCAAATATTTTTTAATAGTTTCTATGACTTTAAGCATGGTTTATTAAATGTTTGATTGTTTGTGAATATTGCAATGAATGAAAGTAAAATAATACAAAATAAAATGAACATAGTGTTTAAGAGTTAAGAAAACTTGACGGGGTTAGATTTACAGTCTGTCCTTATGTATGATTAGGATTATTAATGTACAATTCTAATCAGCTATTATTATTATTACCGCTTATCGCTCTCATTGCAGCTCATACATGAGTCAACAATGTGAGATCATTGAACTTTAACAACAGTTCATATGAATACTGGACCTAAATCTATCTTTAGAGTTTAGCATATCCAATAGATGAAAAAATTGGATCTAGTAATAATCAGCACCTTTCAAATATCAAGTCACGCCATATATTTTAGGTAGCTAATCCATGAAGTGTTGCCTTTTTGAACCAACATTTTTTCTATATAAAGAATGTATTTCCTAACTTTGCAACACACTGGTCTTTTGAATTATCAACTCTTCTTTCTATCTTGTTATCATTCTTTTATAAGTTATACTCATTGATTATTGTCTTAGTGTTGAAAGAGTGAAAAGCTCCATCTGAGAGTTGTGGTGTGTTTATGTTAGGATAAATTTGTTTATTCAAGAGCGTAGTTCTCTTGTGATGTTGTAATTTATTTGAAGGTGGTAAGCTAAACTTGTAAAAAGATTTGGCTAAGGTTGTTAAGTTGAATTTGTAATACCCCAAATCTAGAATTTGGTGCTTTTATATTTATTTATGATTATTATATAATTTATTATGATGTTGTTAGCTAGAATATTAGTGAGAGTTAGAAATTATTTAGATTTATTAAAAAATAACTTTTATGTGCTTTATTAATAAAATATAATAATTAGACGTGTAGAGATTTTAGGGACATGACGATAATTATATAAGGATAATTATATGAAGATAATTAGCTATGGTACCATACATTGGAACTTTGATTTCTCAAGAAATCACAAGTTATGCTTCAACCAAACCATAACTCTTCAACTTGACAATCTTATCAGCTCCTTCCCTCCAACCTTTTTCTATAAATAGAGAGATCCATTTGCAAGCTAGGACATGAGTTCGGAAGCCTTAAAACACCCTCATGCTCTCTGAAATCATAATTTGCATCCAAAACTACATTTGTTGCAATTTCTGACCTTGAACTCCAAATACCCAATCCACTCGTGCGTTTTCATTCTAAAGAATTCACAAATCCTCTATAACTCATATAGAACCTATCCAAAGTCCTGTTTCATCACTGTAACATCATCTTCATCATCCTCCATTTTCAAAAACAGAGCCTTGCATCTTGACTTGGTTGGAGTGATTCAACAACTTTCAGCATAAAGTAAGGATTGGAACAGCTTCAGGGAGGTCCAAGGAAGCTTAATCAATCATCACTTTGCACCTGGAAGCATCCATACGCATTCTGAGATTTCACTTCAAGAGGTAAGTCTTCCGACTTTGAAATCCTTATTTAAGCATCATTTTCACCTGCTTTTAAAAGATAAAATGTAGATATCATGCCTATGAAGCTAACCATGACTTTAGTTTTCATTTTTATTGACTGTGTGATGAAAATTTTGGAGCTGAAATTTCTGAAATATTAGGTTTCAGTTTGGTACCAAACAAAATTTGTTTCAACCTTTGATCTATATCTTTTGAAATTTATATGGTTGGATTCGTGGTTAAATTTCCAGCAAGTTTGATGTTTACATCTTTTTATTTGGTTGAGAAATGAGCATTTTCAGAAATTCAAAAATATGGTTGTTGTTGTTGCTGGTGCGAGGAAGATGCAGTGGGAAATTTTATTTTTGAAAACAGGATTACAATATATTTACTGGGGGCGTTTCATAACCGGATGAAACAGCCACCCCAGTGATAAAGGAAGCGCGAGTATACCTATAGGGACCCGGGTTCGAGCCCCAGTGGTACCCTTTTGTTTAGTTCATATTTTGTTGTCTTAGATCATGTGCAGGTTAGTCCTACACGCGCACCATACGCATCTCTCCATCACCCTCTGATCATCACAAGGCCATATCCAGCCCTCCAGAAAGCAAGCCCTTGGTGAACTCCCTTGGAGCCAACCACACTGAACATTACAAGCACCTGGGCCCTCTGTTTTGGGCCTGTATCATTTTTATTTTTTCTTTTCACCCCCCCCCCCCCTTTTCCTTTTTCTAACGCATGCCCATTACCTTTTTTTATTTCTCTGATTCAAAAAAGGCTTGTTTTGGGCCTAATAAAAATGATTTTTCACACCCCCTTGTCTGCTTTACAAATACTGGTCCATTTAATTTCTTTTTTTTATCTTTTCTAATTTAATTGTTTGCTTTTCTTTTTTAGTTAATTATATTTAAATCATAAAATCACAAAAGAATTAGTTTTAGGTTTTATTTAATTAATTTAATCACTTTATTTTATTTTGTTAATTAAATTATTAGAATTAGATTTTATTATTTATTTTACACTATAAAATATTTTTCAAATTGACATTAACATCCAAATTATTTTCTAAACAATTAAAAATCATTAGACTTAGGTTTTATTTTAATTTCCTTAATTTCAATTAACTTAGATTTTTTAGGTTTTGTTTAAAATAATTAGTTAACTTCTCTTTTAATTAAAACTAATTAGTTTTCTTAGGTTAATGATCAAACTTTATTTTCTATCAAAAAATCACCAAAAACAATTTCTTTTTCCTTTTTCTCTACTTCATATTTTTGTGTATTTTATTATTTTGCATTATCATTTATGTAAATGGTCTGTAATAGATAATTAGGGTTTATTGCTTTCCTCCCCATTCACAAATTTGTATTCTCCATTCCCAAAGCATTGTAATAACGTAGGATATTTAATTTCTGTAATTTATCGTTTTCCATGTTTCTGTTAGTAATTAGGGTTTGTATGACAAGATTAAAATCAATCATAGCAAAACCCTAGTTCAAGATAAAATAATTGAATCAAACATACTTTGCACACTTGCACCTCTAGGATAACCTCTCTTGTTGCCTTCGGATAAAACAGTCATATCCCTCGAACGTGGGATGTTTTAGCAAAGACCCTCGATTAAAAGATCGTAGTCCCTCGATGACCCTTCGATGATGCCTTCGATAAACGATCTTAGTCCCTTACGAAAATTGCTAAAGTGTCCTACAAGTTGCCTTCTATGACTATACGATGACCCACACATGTCCCTCACATCTAATGTTAGGACTTCCTACTAACTAATGGTGGAATAACACTATCTAAAGGAGGAGGAAAAGAATTAAGACCTTTTTGAGTAGATAGATCGCTCGTAATCGCTTGCTCACAAACTAAAACAATTTTTCACACCTTACACTTTCAAAACACTTTATAAGCACTCTTGAGGACTGATACAAGGGTTATTATAAAGCAAATTGCCTTACATTGGCATTTTCAAACATATTTCCACAAAACAACATTTTCTCCCAAAATATCTTTGAAAATAAACATTTTGTATATATTATCAACGATGCGAGAATCATTACAAAATTGTCGCACTTAGGTATTTTCAAACGTACACAAAAACAAAGCATTTCAAAATGTAATCAAATAATTAAGAGCCCGTAGAAAACTACAGATGAAAAGGGTGCTAACACCTTCCATTTTCATAACCTACCCCCCTTACCTAGAAAAATATCAAAAGGTCTTTCCTGTTCTTTTCACCCTTTCCTTTATTGGATAAAAGAAAAGTCGGTGACGACTCTTGCTATCCGCAACATTTGCGATAAAAATCAAAACCTAAGCCAGTTCTCCCACCGTATTACAGTATCCTAGTAAAGGACATGTAAAGAACTTTCAGGGTATATGATGTCTATCACAATGACTCTAAGTTTCCTTGACGTGCATTGAAAAGGCTTGTAGTGGATATCTTATCGTGTTTGGTGGCCTAAAAACTTATGGATTAGTTTTTGGGATAGATCTTGGTAAGTGGTTAATTAGAATATGAGAAGATTCATATACCAACGTAAGACCACATACTTTATGATTTTTGAGAGGAGATTGTATTTGAGTGAATTTGATGTGCCTATGATTGACATTTGTGTATTGAACATGTTGTGACATGCTTCTGAGGGTCACAATTCCCATCAAATGTCACCATATGAGGCGACATGAAATATATGGGATAAGTGCTTCCCATATTTAGGCAGAGGGAGAATGAGGCTCTTCAACCTATATACCCTCTTAGAATAGAATTTCCAGTCGTTGTTGTTTTTGCATGGTTTGGACAATTGCTTGCAAGTTTTGATTTTCTAGTAATGAAGTTCATCCATAGTGATCAAAAATTTTGCTATAGCTTCATGATCCCCATAATTGGATGCAACATATGCGACTACCATTGTGAAACAACGACTACGTCAACAAAACTCTTGAAAAGGTGTGTCCCATGAATGATTTGCCGGAACCCTATAATTAAAGTCAAATACACTTGTTATGAGTACACTAGTACAAGCTCTACCTGAGATAAGTCAAACAAAATACCACATATGGATGATTTTTAAAGAATGTGATGAAACTTGTTAGTTTAAATATGTATATGTAGTCCTTTATGACTTAGAGGAGCATGCCGAGTCTTGGGGGTCATTTCCTCAACCTTGACTCATAGGACCCTCTCCATTAGGGAGTGCGGTGAATAACTCATCTCCCAAGAGTCTATAGAAGTTGACAATGTTTCCCATGTGCAAGACTGTGTTTAACCTCGTTGATTGTTATTTAAGTTTCTCTCATACCTCTCATGTGTTCATAAATGAATGAGTCGAGGTTGTTTAATACTATTGAACATTCCACAATCTCCACAATCCATAATTTCTTAATAAGAATGTCTATATGATCAAAGTGGTTAAGACTAGAGGTGGCAAAATAGGTCCGGCCCGTTGGACATGTCTGTTTTATCCGCACTTTAGTGCAGGGCCGACCAAATGGTTAGACCCTGACCCTCTAATGTGTCCGTTCCGTTTTCTACGCAGACTTTTGCGGACACATGCATTTACATAAATTTTTATATTTTAGACTAACAGGTGCAGTGCCCGCGGGTTTCCCCGACCCACGCTTACATTTTTACAAGGCAGAAATATATTTTAGGCTCACATCCTCAACAATATCCACCCGTCCCGCCCCGTTTTTTACGGAGCAGGCTTATACGGGATGGACATGCCCGTTTGCCACCCCTAAGACGATCTACAATATTTTAAAAATATACTCCCTTCTTTATTATAATAAATAAATATTTTTTATATTAGTTGAATAATTAACATATAGATTCATAAAATAAATTTTTCTTATAATATAGTAATTAACATATAGATAAAACAGAATAATTTGTTTTTAAAAATTTGTTAAGATAGATATTTTTATAAAGAAATTGTTAATCTACTTTATTTTAACAGGAAAATTTTTGAATTTTAAGAAGGGTGAAAAAGAAAAAGTTGAAAAAGTCAAGAGTTTCCTGTCCTCCTAGAGGAAACATTTAGTACATGACAACTCATCCCAAAGAAAAACGACGTCATCGCTGACATCACAACGGACGGTGCTCTATTCACAACGTGCATAAATACTAGGCTACCTCACTTTTGTATGAATCTAGACTTCATTCCATTCATATTGCTACTTTTCTAACCATTACACTAAAAACTCGGTGAACAACATTTTCAAATCAATGGCCACTACTATGTATGAAAAACTCTTGATTAATTTCTTAATATTTTCTGTTACTTTTTTATTCAACACTGAATAATACATAGTATCTTATCTCTAATGCTTTTCTTCTTCTATCAGAGGAGTGCAACCGATTCGTCCTCCACTGTTATCTCCAACTTCCGAACAACCTACACTTTTTGACGGAACCACCAGGTTCTTTCTCCTTCTCCTAATTTCACCCATCTCATGTTTTTTTTTCTTCCAAATTTCGCATGCACGTGATCTAATTTATTATTTTTTAGGTTGTACACCAGTTATGTTTGTCCCTTTGCACAACGTGTATGGATCGCTAGGAACTATAAGGTTCTTTCAATATTTGTTTATTTGAGTTCTACATGTATATAATGTGCCTATTTCTTTTGATTTTTTTATTGTGTTTTGTTAAAATTGAACTATGTAGGGGCTACAAGACAAGATCCAATTAGTTCCTTTTGATCTTCAAAATAGACCTGCATGGTATAAGGAAAAAGTTTATCCTGAAAATAAGGTTTGTTTTTTTTGTTATCATAACTTAATTATTATACTCGCGAGCCGTGTCAAGTTTTCGGAGGTCGTGTGTAGATTAATCACAAGTTTAATTATACTAGGGTTTAATGTGACAAATATTTTATGAGATCTTATTTATCAATGGTTTAACCTTCACGACTTGTGGGTCGAGAGCCATGTGCAGTAGCCCGCCTTATTATACCTTCAAAGACGATCCTATATATTGGATGATATGTTGTGTTGCAATGGTGGTGACACTTGATTTGATATTAATAGGTGCCTTCTTTGGAGCACAATGGCAAGATATTGGGAGAAAGTCTTGATTTGATCAAATATATTGATGCTAACTTTGAAGGAACACCTCTCTTTCCCAATGTAAGTCATCATGGTCTCTCATCTCTTTTGAGAATATGTTTAGATACTTATCTGAGTTTATCTGACCTTACTAGCACTAGTGAGACTGTTTGTAAAATTTATGATTTATAGTAGTTTGACTCGATTTTACTGTTTGTTACGAAATTGCTTATGCATAAACGATTATATACCTGTGTTATAAGTTCTTAATTAAATTGTTTATCCAAGTATGACCTTAATAGTTAGAACTTAGAATGAACTAATGGTGTTAGACAAAAAATGTTAAATCCAATTTATATTGTGATCATTGATATTGTGAGGTCAATTAAGGCTGATGAGGCCATGGTCAATTGTGATCGTGTTGCGGGAGTAGAAACGTCTGAAACTTTACCTTCATGTTGTGCCCCAGCTCATGCTTAAAAAACCCTCTTTGTGTATTAAAACTAATTTTTAGTGTAAATTTTAACAGGATCCTGCCAAGAAAGAGTTCGGCGAACAGTTGTTATCCGAGGTTGATATCTTTGTCGAAGACTTTTTCAATGCATTAAGAGGGGATACTGTGCAACAATCCCGTAAGATGTTTATAAATGGCAAAAAGTATATTTTTTCTTCTAAATATAAAATACACTTTTAAATTGGTTATCATGAATCAGATCCTGCTTTTGAATTCTTGGAGAATGCTCTTGGTAAATTTGATGATGGACCATTCTTGCTTGGTCAATTCAGTTTGGTGAGTTTAAATCAAATCACTGATCTTGGAACTGGCTTTAACTTTCCTTTCATATAAGTTTTGAATGTGTTTGTTGATCAGGTGGATATTGCCTACATTCCTTTTGTTGAAAGATTCCATGTTGTCCTGCTTGAGGTGTTCAAGCACGACGCCACAGAAGGAAAACCTAAACTTACAAAATGGATTGAGGTAAACTCGAATAAAGGACCACTTGTGTAGAATTTCTTTCTCTGATTATGAGAATTGTACTGTACTACTTTGCTTTCATCTATATGTACTCATCATTTTAGTACTCCTATGTTTACTTTTGTAGGAGTTGAACAAGATTGATGCTTATACACAGACAAGAGAGGATCCTCAAGATATCGTTGATATTGTCAAGAAACGTTTTATGGTATTAAGTTCGATATGAATCTCTCGCTATTGATTTTGAAGTTTGTAATTGGGTTCTGAGTTCACTCTTTGCTACTTGGTTGAAACTTGTTCATTTTTATTTGCAGCCTCAGAAGTGATAGATGAATTGAAGCAGCCTTCCTTTGAGATATTTGAATAAAACATTGTTTGTATCATGGGATGCATCTTTTAGTCAAATTAACATTGGTTTGTTTAATTATAAGATTGGTGTCATAGTTATGTTTCATTTCTAGTTTTGCTTGTTTGGTGTTGTAATAATGTTTATGTGCCAGCTTGTGACACTCATTAAAATCAATTCAACAAATTATCTTAAAGAATAATATTAAAAATACAATTGTTTACGAGAACCTTAAAAAAGAAAAGAAAAAGAAAAAAACACAAAAGCGAACCATCATGTATAATAGTAAATTAATTAATGTTTTCTATTTATTTATTTTAACTATTTTATATTTATATTTACTTCTTATTACTCCTACTTACTCAATACTACTAGTTATATTTCATAACAATAATTACTTTACCAATATATTCATTTATTTATATTTTAGGGATAAATATATTCAAAGTCTAGGTATTTTTATTTTTCGTTCTTCTAAAAAAATTTGTTAAAGAATCGTCCGTCTAAAAGTTGAAAGTTTAACTTTTAGTCTCTTGTATAATTTAGCGATAATTTTTACAATTTAACGACGGTTTTTACTGATGGTTTACAACTCATGATGGTTTACAACTCAGCAATAATTTTAGTATAAGGGATTAAAAGTTATGATTTTTAACTTTAGAGAAATTATTCTTTAACGAAATTTTTTAGAGGAACGAAAAATAAAAATACCTAACTTTACAGAGACTTTAAACTTATTTAATTCTATATTTTATATATTATTAATAAGAAATTAATTAGTATACACGTTCAATTCATCACCATCATCTGTTTGCATTATTTTATAAGTGGTTAAAATAAAAGTTAAATTTCTTTCAATATTTCACGTCTATGATTAATTGACAGTATAAAATCTTTTTATATTGTCAGTGCATTTCAATTAAATTCTATTAATAAATAATAATATTAGAAAAATAATAATTCATATACGTTATCTATATAAATAATTTATATAAAAAGTGTTATGGACCGGACATATCATCTGTGATTCGGCCCCATTTTCAGATATCTAACTACCATAAGAAAAGAGCTCCCCATATTGATTTGATTATGGCATGTTTCTTTTCTGAGCCGATCACCATAAAGCGAAACATCCCAGATCTAGCTCAAGTATATATTAAAGCTTCAGGAACATTCTCTTTACTACCGAACCTTTAGTATTATAGAAGCAGAAGATTCATCCCTCAAGACATCCAACGGTCCTCCGTATAACGCCAGACAATTAGCAAGTTAATTATTTTGTTCCACTATTTATGCAGATGGCGCCATTTCAGGTAACAAGTTTCAAACACAATTTGAATACTTTTTCATCATTCAGATATTGACTTGAGCGTTGGAGTGCTAACCTTACAGGCACGCCCTCTGCTCCGTCGCATCGGAAGCTCTCCTTCGTCGTAGCTTCTGTGACTCTATATATTTCTGGTTCTGGAACAGAAAAGTGACGTCGTATGTGGGAACGACACTTGATTCCTGTATACGTTATGATTCCCTATCTCTTAGTATGCTCCTCTAGCTTGGGACTCTTATCGACTTTGAACCAAAGAATTCAACAAATCAAAGACAATTATGTTGCATCCGACCAAATCGAGTTCAACACTGATAAAGATACACAAATTCTCCATATCTTCATTTTCAGTGCTTCTAAAGTCCGTCGAGTCGCAGAAATGGCCGGATCGAGAACCACTTGTTTCGCCATGATATATGAAGTCGTTTTGGCAGCCGCTGGTATGACACTATCAACCATCAATCGACCGAACATTACTCCTTCAATTGGCGAGCAAACCTCAATACCAACACTCTTCAACGACCAAATTGTATTCTCCCTCTTCTACGGGCAAGAACAATCCAGACACCATTGCTTCAGATTCCATCTCCAATTCCTATGGAATAACCTGAGAACTCATGAGATTTTGGCATTCTTGAAGCAAACCTTGGATCTCAAGGCACGGATGAGTTAATCAACGACATTTACAACATCATTCAACATCAAAACTCCAAGGTGGTGGAAGAAAGGTTTCTTCATTTGGAGGAAAGCCTCCAATGCGTTCAACCCCGGGAAAATACAATCTTAGAAGTCGATTCAAGAAGAAATAAGTCTGAATGACCAGAATTGTCTGCAATGAAAGAATAAAGAAAAGTCCAAAAATTGAAAGAACACTCCAAAGGCGGAAAACGTAATTCTCCCCCTAGGAGTCCGGGAGGAGACCGAGGGATTTACGCTCCCTCCCCTAACCGTAACGAATGTCAACTAAATCGAGCACAACCTAAGCATTGCTTATGTGCTCAGATCTAGGAGATAAAAATCCCTAAATCAATGTAAAAACCTCCCAAATTGGAGGAATACAACGGGAAGGGGGATCTCAATGAGCACATGCAACTTGTCAGCGACTGGCTTAACTACTATTGTTCTGAAATGATAGCAAATTCTTGTGTCGAAGAATACGTGGAACCTTCCCTTGGGAGGATGAGTTCACTGGATTCCTTTTCACGGTTTTCTTGGACCTCTTCGCCATATCACGCAAGCAAATTCAAGAAAAATAAAGAAACACTTCATAAGAGAAGAAGAGACGAACCTTTCAGAAATAAGGGGAAAGAAAGACTTGGAATAAAAAGGTGACTTTAGTTCTCCATACATTTATGAACTATCCTTACGAAACAAAAATGTCTTATCAAACAATCACTTCTCTTGCATGTGATACTTGAGTATTTCAGTTCCCTAGGAAGATCATAATCACTCCTCAAAAGACATTTGAAGCTACATGGTAGTTGAAGCAAATAAAATATGTCTCATAAACAATGTATAGGAATCCTTCAAACTCTTACCCATATTCCTTAAGCGTAAGGACTAGGGGAAAATTGTTCTAGGTTGGCCATATCCTCTGGGATCTAGTCCCACCAACTAGTTACTTTTACTAGGATTTGTTGTAGTTTAATAAGGGATTTAGGTTGATGAAGATAATGTGGATGCATTTCTCTTATAGATGTTTTTCATGATGTTAAAACTAGGAAGTGATTTAGCTTTTCTGTATATTGAACGATATCTCTGAGTATTTATATGTACCTTTGAATTAGAAGTCATTAGGAACCTTAAGAAACATATAGAACAAGTTTGGTTTAGTTATCTATTGGTCTCATAAAAGAAAAATCAATTTTTTCATAAAATTCATGTGCATGTGTCTATACATACGTGTTTCGTGTCGGCACATGTGTTGTTGCTTTAAAGCATATAAATCTTTGTAAGTACATGTCGACTCATTCTCTTGTTCGTGTCGACACATGCCTTTAAACTAATCTATGTGTCGACACATACAAGCTTCGTGTTGACTCATGTATTGTTCTTTTAAAGCCTGGAAATCTCTAGAAGTACGTGTCGACTCATAGCCTACTACAATTCGACACATGTGCCAAGTTATGTCATGCATGTGTCGACACATAACTTACATGTGTTGACACATCCTGTACCAAACTTCAAAAATCAGTTTTATTTTGTGTTTCTAGGTCTTTCTTTTTCCTCCAAGTCTCTCTCTCTCTCTCTCTCTCTCACACACACACACACACACACACACACACACACACACACACACACACACACACACACACACACACACACACACACACACACACACACACATATATATATATATATATATATATATATATATATATATATATATATATATATATATATATATATATATATCATACATGCACCATTTTCTTTTTAGTGAAACTATAAACACTTACTTGATTGATCTTCATCTTCAACCTTGACCCTAAGCATACACACAAACAACATACACATTATCATTCATTGTTTGGGTCCCATCTATACTCGGTTAATAACGTTCAATTTAGGTTTAGTGTATCCTAAGATTGGATTGAGAATCAAGGGGTTTCATCCGGAAAAACCACGAGAATTTTTACCTCAAGATCATGTGGAGATTTGAGGGTTTTTAGCAAGATTATGCCGATATTGGATTCGACCGAGTGAAGACCTTGAAGAACAAGGTGATTCCTGCAAGCCTAGTAGCATGAGACGGTGAATCATCGGTAATCTTGGGTGACAATAAGCTTGCAATTGGATTCGTCCGAGTGAACATTGAAGAACATTTTCCTTCAATTTAGTAGCGCGAGAAGGTGGATCAATTAGAGTTGCTGAGGGCTTGATCTAACTCCATTAAGCCAAGGGGAATTTTGTTGGATCATCATCAACCATAGGTGTTGTAGGGGTGCATTGAAACATTTCTCTTGTAAAGATACTTTTGCAAATAGTAAGAAATTTATCCCAATTCCAAAATAGAATTGGAGGGAGACGTAGCCATAGCGAGGACGATTGGTGTCTTCCTTAACAAATCCTTGTATCGTTCTCTCTCTGTCTCTCTGTCTCTCTCTCTCTGTCTCTCTATCTATCTCTCTCTTTATGTCTTTTATATTTTTTTAGCAATTTATTACATTTTTTATTGTGCAAATTGATTAGGTTAGAAATATTCTTCGAAAATTTAAATAATTTTGTTGTTGTTCTTACAATCCCTTTTATTATATGAGGTTTTAGCATCAACAAAATTCAAAGAAAATTTTGGAAAATCAAAGTGCACATTAAGTATTCGATTTAAAAACTATTTTAAAACTAAATTTTGAGTTGGGTATTAAGAGCCTAGTTCATTTTGTGTGCTTCCAATACACTTTTTAGGAAATGGAAAACGCACCTAAAGAGGAGTATAATAGAGCTCATGTATTCGCCGGTGAAAACTATGGTTATTGAAAGACTTGTATGCACATTCATATTGTTTCACCCCAAAATTTTCCCTCATAATTTTTCTTTTATCTGGCTTAGGCTTTGCATTTCATCTGCACATTTTCATTAGGTCATTTGCATATCATTCTTTCAGTCAATAAGGCACCTGAGGTTCAAAAGATCAACAATACTAAGGTTTTAGAGTGGTTGAGGTTTGTACATATCAAATAAAGGTGGATTTCTTCTGATTCTTCTGGTTCTATTTCAAGCAGTGATGTGTGGAATTAGGGTTCTGATTTATAGTTATCATGAACTTCTTTCTCTTCAAGCAACAAAGTTTTTCTTCTCCAAAATTCACCAAGCTCTTGAATTAGAGTTTATTTCTATGTATTTATTGGAAGATTAGGGTTTCATTCATTATGTGTGAGCATGTGCATTAATCAAAGATCATAAGAATAGGGTTGGCTTTCATCACATGATTTTCTCAAAGATGCACCGCTTTTCTTTCTCAAGATTCTGTTTGGTTGAGATATAAAGTGTGAGCCATAAAGTGTTGAGTTTGAAGGTTTATTATGCTCAAGACATCATTATTTCAATACTTGTTGTTTGACACACAAGTTTGGTTTGGATTGGGGAATTGAATTGAGTTAGGGGTCCATTGATAATGCAAGTTAATTAGAATTTGTTCGTTGAGATTTGAAGTAGATTTGAGTTCAGAGATAATCAACATGAATTAAAGACATTAAGAATTGGTGTTGTTCAAGAATTTGATTCAAGCAAGATTGAAAGATTCATGTGGTATTTCACAGATTCAAGATTCATTCAAGTTTTATGCAAGCTTTATTCATTCCTTTTGATAATGATTCAAATTCAAATCCAAAGCTCTCTCAAATTTACTTAATTCATCGTCATCTATCATGGTTCAAATTTCCATAAGTTCATTATTCATCATCCAAATTTCGAAGTTCAAGTGTTCAAGGTCATTCAAGAATTACAAGTTCATTCAACTTAAAGTCATTACAAAAGTGCGACACCAAAAGTTACAAAGAAAGTCACAAGAATAATCCATTTAATTCTGGTTTTCTGATGTTGATGTCATAGAATTTTGCTTGCAAGTATTATTGGAGTACGTGAGCAAGGATAGACCAACTCTTATACAACATCACAACCAAAACAATAAAAAGCAGAAGAAAAAGTTATTACATCAGGAAGAAAATCGTGAGAAATTAACTCACAACAAAATCCAACTCAACAATAACAGAATTTCACAGCTTCATAACAAGATAATCCTCACCATTCAAACAGGATTCGATCCAAATGCCAAGGCTCCTTCATCTGTAACAAAATCTCATAACTTTTCCAACTATATAACAAACTTTCTCTTCATTCACGGTCCATTCTTCAATCACTTCAGAAGAATCACAACTAAAACTCATAAAAACTGCAAGCTCTCTTCACCCTTCTATCTCTCTGAAGCTTCAACAAACCCTCTTTGCAACATCCTCTGAAGCTCCAATCACTCTTCTCTTCTGCACACAAACTTCTTATGATTTATAATATCGAGAATGGGCTTACAGATGCCATTTAGAGGTCGAAGATTGAAGATTGTAAGAGATGGGCTTAAAGATGCCATCCTGGATGCGGCAGAGAATTGCATGAGATGGGCTTAAAGATGCCATCTAGGGGATGTTGATTTCCTGTCATGGGAGAACTATATTTTAGGAGCTTCAGTTGTTCGTTACTATACTGGGGAATAACTCCTGCTTGAGGAAGCGAAAGTGTACTGCGTATCTGGTCGGGGTATATGCTGCACTACGATTTACTGGGGAAATGCGAAACCAATCATGTTTGATCGGGTCCTGGTCTTACAGTGTTGTGGATCACTGTTTGGGGATAAGAGAGGAGGAACATGGATAGTAAGGTTTTGTGAGAAGGAACCTGGGTAGTAGGGTTACTTCGATATGAAAGCATGGATAGTAGGGTTGTGAGAAGGAACCTGGATAGTAGGGTTACTTTGATATGAAAACCTGGATAGTAGGGCTGTGAGAAGGAACCTGGATAGTAGGGTTACTTCGATATGGAATCCTGGATAGTAGGGCTGCGAGAAGGAACCTGGATAGTAGGGTTACTTCGATATGAAAGCCTGGATAGTAGGGTTGTAAGAAGGAACCTGGATAGTAGGGTTACCTCGAGATGAAAGCCTGGATAGTAGGTGTGATACGGTGGGAGAACTGACTTGAGGTTTTGCGTTTGTGTTCGCAAATGTTTCGGTTTAGCAAGAGTCGCCACCGACTTTTTATTTTATCCTAAGGAAAGGTCAAAAAGCATAGGAAAGACCTTTGAGATGTTTTCTTGGGTTCGGGGAGTAGATTATAGAAAGGGAAGGTGTTAGCACCCTTTCTATCCATGGTTATCCATGGGCTCTTAGTTACTTGTTTAGATCACTTGCTTTGCTTTTTGTGATACGGTGGGAAAGAACTGACTGTTTTTGGAATGCTGGTTCGCATTTTGCGTTTGACTTCGCAAAATGTCGCGGTAAGCAAGAGTCGCCACCGTCTTTTATTTTATCCAACAAGGAAAGGAAAAAAGCATAGAAAAATTCCTTTTTTCGAGATGTTCTCGGGTCCGGGGGGTAGATTATAGAAAGGGAAGGTGTTAGCACCCTTTCTATCTGTGGTTATCCACGGGCTCTTAGGTACTTGCTCAAAGTGTTTTCAAAATTTGCTTTTCTTTGTGTTTGTGGGTTTGAAAAGAGTTTTTGTTTGAAAGGTGTAAGTGCGAAAAGTTTTATTTTGTTTTAAAAAGAGCAAGTACTTAAGAACCATCTACCTATTTGAAAAAGGAATTAATCTGTACAAATATCCTTTAGACAATGCTATCCCACTATTAAGGAGTAGGTAACACCGTCGTTGGAGTTTAAGGGTCAATTCGATTAAGGGACGCGTGGTCACTAAAGCAATGTTAGGACGCCTTAGCGGTAACCCTAATGTCTTAGATCATTTTATCCGAGGCAACCGTTTGAGGCAAATATGATCTTTGGACAAGAGGGCGACCTCTAAAACTTCCTATACTCAATGACCACGTTCGAGGCAACCAAGTGAGGTGTACCCTAAGAGTGCACATGTGCGAGTGTGTTATTTCGGTTATATTTATCTTTGTACATGTCATGGGTGAGCTATGTTGATTTTAAGTTCATACATTGGATCTTGTCATGCATTCCCTATTTATCAAACATATAACAGTTAATAGTTGCGAAATTTAAATTACGAAAATTAAATCTAAACTATTACAAGGCGTCGGGTATTTACATCGCCAAAAACAACCCTTGAAATTTAAATTGCGGAAAGTAAAATAAAGCGATAAATAATTAAAGTCCTAATTAACAGCTATTACATACCGGAAGCAATTACAATATTGGATAAAATGATACGCGTGCGAGAAATTAAGTCGGGCGAGTTTTTAGGGTTTTGACCCTTTTTGAAAGAAAGCATGTTTTTTTTATTATTATTTTTTTGAATTAAATGGAAACTAAATTAGGTCAAAATTAATTAATAAAAATATTTTTGGGTTTTTGAATTTTTAAGGAAATAAAAAAAAATAGGTCAAGGTTATTAAAACCTAATATTCTAAATTAATTTTAATTTATTGCAAAAAATGTTAAAAGTTAAAGCTATTTAAAACTAAATTAATTAAATTAGTATTTATTTACAAAAAATAAAATAATGAAATTAATAAAAATAATATTTTTTGTGGTTTTGATTTTATGAGGAAAATTAATTGGTTAATTAATCAATAAAAATAATAAAAACAATTTAAATAAAAGAAATATATAAAAAAAGAAGAGATAACCTAATGGGGGGGGGGGGGGGGGGTTGTTGGCCCAAATCTGGAGGTGGATTCAGCAATTGTTTGGCCTAATTCAAGCAATCCCGGTTGACTTTTACCATTCCACGCATATGCATTGACTGGGGAGTATGGTGAGCATTCAATCTTGGCCATTGGATTTGGTCTACAGGCCATCTGGCGCTTGGGATTTGGAGGCACATGGTGGACCACGCTATGGAAATGCATTGGAATACCTGTGACAAAATAACAATAAGCATTTGATGGACCTGGGATTCGAACCCGGGTCCCATGAGACTTTCCACTAGCGCGCTTGTCACTGCATCACTTTGTTCTTTTTGTTATTATATTACACAACAATTATTATATATCAAACAAAAAATTATGCCTGGAAAAAAAATAAAAAAAAAGCGCGCTGATTTGAAATTGACCAATGGAGAGAAGACACCTAGTCGTCTTCTTCGTTGAAAAACCTGGATATTTACCTGCGGATTTTATCCGCAGCTAAATTTCCAGGTTCGTCCTAAAACGAGCTATAGGCCATATAAATGCAAACAGAGGCTATCATCATGCTCGTCTCTCCTCCCTGAATACAACCATGTCCATGGTTTGTTTCAATTTTACCTGCAAAGCAAACACCCAAAAACGAACCTCCAAAACCCTAGATTCGGGTATGGTGCTATAGCTCACGAAAACAAAATCAAATGATGCAGAGAGACTGGAAATTGAATGTTAAGCATGATTATACAAAAAATTTGCTCAAAGGATGCAGGAATATGGATTCACGATTTCATGTACAGAGTGACTTTTAGGGAGACTTACAGTGCGTTGGAGAGGGCCTGGGACCTTGCTTTTGATTCCAATCGCTTCAATGGACCTTAGGCAAGAAGATATCGTTCAGCTTTTGCCTTGAATTTCCCTCCAATATCGATTTCAGATTCAAGCTTTTCAAGCTTTTTTTTCAAGTTTGGTTTTGTGTTTTGGGCAACTTTCAGGTCGTGTCCTTGTATGCTCTATGTTGTGTGAGTATATTAGACGCAATTAGGTTAAAAATTGGGCCTTGAATCCATGTGAATTGATGAATTAAGATATGATTTGATTTCTCCATTAAAGGCTTCCAATTTCTTTCCAAATCCAATATTTTGTGCATGATATGGCTTGGCACGAATTTGATTGTGTTCATGATGTTAATTGAAAGCTGTATCAATCAAAAAGATCACAAGTTATTAATATTGAGATTTTATTTTGATTTAAATTGATTAAAAATGAATTAAATCAATAAAAATCAAATAAAATAGAAAAATTAATAATTGGTCATGAAATTGAAGATATGACACGTGTGTGGTATGACAAGATCAAATCAAGTGGAAAAAAGTGGGCCCATTTGACAAAATTTGAAGTTTTGGGGATAATTGACTTTTGGCAATTTTGGAAAAATGCCCAACTTCAACAATGCATAACTTCTTCAATTTTCAACATTTGGAGATGTTCTTGGACTTTTTAGAAACCTTTAGATGTCGTCTAACCAACCCTTTTGGTCTCATCTTTTTTTGACGTTCCATGCTCAAGTTATAAGCTTTGGAAAAAAGGTGTTTTTGTTGACTTTCAAAAATGACCTATAATTTCCAAATTTGTAACTTTTTGTGAGAGCATTTATTGATATTTGGGTGTGAATATGGATTGTAGGTAATTTCATCCTATTCAAAATGAGCTTTGGGTCGGTCATTTATCATAAAGTATGAGAAAGTTATGCTTGGTCAAAGTTGAGTTGACTTTTCCTACAAAACCCCAATTTAGCAACTTTTGAATCTTGATGAATCTTGAGCAATCCTTGATGAATCATGATCAACCCTTGATAAAATGATGAATTATCCTTAAAAATGAGAATTTTGACAAAAAATATTGAGGTTTGACTGTTTGTAGGTCACAGTTGACTTTTGCCCTAGCACAGTCGATTCTTGGGCTTCTTGAGCAATTGACTGACCAAACTTTCTCTGCAAGGCTTGAAATTTTACATGGATGAACTTGAGATAATATTAGGAAATTTGGAAGCACTTGAGGTCATTTGGATGTAAGGACCTTGATGCAACACAAAACCCTAATTTTGAATTGACTGCCTTAGGAGATGATTTGACTGTCCAACTCTTGAGCTATCTTTGAGCAACTTGGGAGTTATTCTTAAAATGTCTTGGGAAATATGGGAGGGCAAATTTTGGGGTACAACAGTTTCCCCTGTTCAATTTTCTTAAACCTGAGGATATAGATTGGCTTTCGAGCCTTTCGTGATCCGAAGGTGGAAGATAATTGAACACTAAAGTGCCCAAAAATTTGCACTCGCATGGTGTAGTATCATCATTGTGATGTCGGGAATGGGATTACAGATGCCATTTGGAGATTGTTGGTAGGAGGATGGGCTTACAGATGCCATCTGCAGGAGTGTCGATTGCATAAGAGATTCCTTAGCGAGAACTTGCATACCTGTTGTTGTAGAAGGTTCCGCTGAGGAAGCCTAACTTTTGTTGAGATTTAGGAACTTGCTTGTACTTCAACTGGGAGAATGCCTAGGCTGAGTCTTAAGAACCTGTCCATAATTCAATTGGGGGGAAACATCTTCATCAAGATCTAGGAACTGTCTAGTCTTCAACGTAGTATACCATTGAGATTGTAGAACTCGTCCACACTTTGACGGAGGAAAACATCAAGATCTAGGAACTGACTAGTATTCAACGTAGTATACCGTTGAGGTTATAGCACTTGTCCACACTATGACGTAGGGAAACATATTCATCAAGATCTAGGAATTGTCTGGTCTTCAACGTAGTATACCGTTGAAATTACAGAACTCGTCCACACTATGACAGAGGAAAACATCAAGATCTAGGAACTACATGGTCTTCAATATAGTATACCATTGAAACTATAGCACTTGTCCACACTATGACGTAGGGAAACATCTTCATCAAGATCTAGGAACTGTCTGGTCTTCAACGTAGTATACCGTTGAAATTACAGAACTCGTCCACACTTTGACGGAGGAAAACATCAAGATCTAGGAACTGCCTGGTCTTCAACGTAGTTTACCGTTGAAATTACAGAACTCGTCCACACTTTGACGGAGGAAAACATTAAGATATAGGAACTGACTAGTATTCAACGTAGTATACCGTTGAGGTTATAGAACTCGTCCACGCTTTGACGTAGGTAAACATCTTCATCAAGATCTAGGAACTGTCTGGTCTTCAACGTAGTATACCGTTGAAATTACAGAACTCGTCCACACTTTGACGGAGGAAAACATCTTCATCAAGATCTAGGAACTGTCTGGTCTTCAACATAGTATACCGTTGAAATTACAGAACTCGTCCACACTATGACGGAGGAAAACATCAAGATCTAGGAACTGTCTGGTCTTCAACGGAGTATACCATTTAAATTAGAAAACTCGTCCACACTATGACGTAGGGAAACATCTTCATCAAGATCTAGGAACTGTCTGGTCTTCAACGTAGTATACCGTTGAAATTATAGAACTCATCCACACTATGACGGAGGAAAACATCAAGATCTAGGAACTGTCTGGTCTTCAACAAAGTATACCATTGAAATTAGAGAACTCGTCCACACTATGACATAGGGAAACATCTTCATCAAGATCTAGGAATTGTCTGGTCTTCAACGTAGTACACCGTTGAGATTACAGAACTCGTCCACACTATGACGGAGGAAAACATCAAGATCTAGGAACTGACTAGTATTCAATGTAGTATACCGTTGAGATTATAGCACTCGTCCAAACTTTGACGTAGGGAAACATCTTCATCAAGATCTAGGAATTGTCTGGTCTTCAACGTAGTATACCGTTGAGATTACAGAACTCGTCCACACTATGACGGAGGAAAACATCAAGATCTAGGAACTGTCTGGTCTTCAACGGAGTATACCATTAAAATTAGAGAACTCGTCCACACTATGACGTAGGGAAACATCTTCATCAAGATCTAGGAACTGTCTGGTCTTCAACGTAGTATACCGTTGAAATTACAGAACTCGTCCACACTATGACGGAGGAAAATTGTCGAGATTGAGAACCTTATCTGAAATTCAACCGAGGATAATTCAGTTGAGATTTAAGAGCCGGTCAGGTCTTCGACTAAGCTGAGAACTTAACTGCATCTTTCCTGAAAGGTAAAGGTCAGTCATATGCAATGCATGAGATGGATCAAGCAATGATGTTCTCAAAATATATGAGATTGTATGGTATGATGCGTATATGCATATATCATGATGTATGAAAATGTGATGTTTTAGCTGGGGAAAATAAATCTCGGAGCTGCTGGAGAATAGAGTTGAGTTCTTAGTTTCTGCTGGGGATGATGGACAAAGATGATTGTGAGAATAAACCTGCAGGAGAAAAGAACTCCGTTGGGGAATAAACTGATGAAGAGATTACTCCGAGGGGAATTACTCTGTGGGGGAGAGATATTCTGCTGAGGATTTTAATGATAAACTCCACTGGGGATTCCGCTGATAAACTCCGCTGGGGATGGATTACCGTTGCGGGTGATATTGAATCTGTTGAGGATTGAACTCCTGTTTGGGGAAAGAAAGAAATTCGCTGGGGGATGATTTTTCGGTTGCAACTTGCTGGGGATAACCCCTGTTTAGACTTTTGTGGGGATAACCCTCAGAATTTGGCTGGGAATGATCCTTTGAACCTGGCTGGGGAGATTTATTTTTTGTACTCCGCTGGGGATAAACTTCCAGAGTCTACTGGGGATGATGCCTCAACTCCGTTGGGGAAGCTTTTTTAGACTGCGTTGGGGAAATGGCTCCACTGGGGGTATCTTGTATTCTGCCGGGGAACATTCTTATATTCCATTGAGGAATATTAAGATTGCCGGGGATACTCTTATGCTTGCTGGGGAATATCTTTATACTCCACTGGGGAATATTAAGATCTTCTGGGGATACCCATCCTTTTTAGCGCTGATGGTGGATGAACTCTGCTTGGGGAGAGTATTGCTGATTTGTTCATAGTTGCAAGTCCCAACTGGGAGAGCTACTATTACTGTCTTATTCTGCGGGGAGTGAAGGTATCTTAGCCATATTCTTCGGCTAAACTTACCGTCGTACCTGGTGGACAGAGCAACTGCACAGTTTGGACAATTCTTATTGCCCCTGTTTCTGGGGGAGAAGGTGCCTGCGGAGGCCCTGTGGACCGAGTATTATCCCCACCTATGAGGCGCTTGGTATCTTTCGGTTAAAATGACAAGTCTTCTTTTGGTAGGCCAATGATGAGATGACAAGACATAGTCGTACGCTTTGATCCCTAATTTTTGCCTGGACCGCCCTTTCGGGTTTTCAGTCCACCGGGATACCCTTTTTTGCCCAAGCCGCCTTTTCAGGTTTTTGACTTGCCGGGTGTACAATTTTTTTATTTTCATCCCTTATTTTTTCCCGAACCCTTTTGGTTCGCCGGGAAGCCCTTATTTTTGCCTAGGTCAGTCAACCTAGCGGGTCTTTGATTAGGCGTAGTATCTTTTCACTATGTCTGCATTGACGGGGTGAGGAAGGTCGTCACCATCCATGGTGGTTAGAATCATAGCTCCTCCTGAGAAAATGTTCTTAATCACAAATGGCCCTTCGTAAGTAGGGGTCCATTTTCCCCTGGGATTACCTTGAGGTAGAATAATGCGCTTGATTACCAGATCTCTAACTTGATACTCTTGTCGTCTAACTTTCTTGTTAAACGCCTTGATCATCCGTTTTTGGTACGTCTGACCATGACAAATAGCAGTAAGTCTCTTTTCGTCAATTAAGTTCAGCTGATCAAGTCGGGTCTGAATCCAGTCATCTTTGCTCAAACCTGCATCCTTCATGATCCGAAGAGAGGGTATCTGGACTTCAATGGGCAAGACTGCCTCCATACCATATACCAAGGAATAGGGTGTTGCCCCTGTTGACGTCCGAGCTGAGGTACGGTACCCATGAAGAGAAAATGGTAACATCTCGTGCCAGTCTTTGTATGTCACCGTCATCTTCTGCACAATCTTCTTAATGTTCTTATTAGCCGCTTCGACAACCCCATTCATCTTCGGTCGGTAAGGAGAAGAGTTGTGATGCTGTATCTTGAATTGCTTGTAGAGCTCAATGATCATCTTGTTGTTGAGATTCCTACCATTGCCCGTGATAATCCTCTCTGGTACACCATATCGACAGATCAGATTGTGCCGAATAAATCGTGCCACGACGTTCTTGGTTACTGTAGCAAAGGAAGCTGCTTCAACCCACTTCGTAAAGTAATCAATCGCTACCAGGATGAAACGATGCCCGTTGGATGCTGTAGGTCTGATCTCACCGATCATATCAATGCCCCACATTGCAAAAGGCCAAGGAGCTGTCAAGACGTTCAGAGGAACTGGAGGTACGTGCACCTTATCATCATAGACTTGGCACTTGTGACATGTCCGAGAATGCTGATAACAGTCAACTTCCATTGTGGACCAAAAGTATCCTGCCCGTAGGATTTTCTTTGCCATGGTGTGTCCACTGGAATGAGTTCCGAAAGTACCTTCATGTAACTCTGCCATGATCCTTTCTGCTTCATTCTTATCCATACAACGCAGTAAAGTCGAATCATGGTTACGCTTGTAAAGAATGCCAATACTGATGAAGAACTTTGCTGCGAACCTCCTCAGAAACTTCTTGTCATTAACAGATGCACCCTCTGGGTACTCCTGAACTTCAAGATACCTTTTCACCTCATGAAACCATGGCTTTTCTGTTACCTCTTCAGTCTCAATGTTACAACAATGTGCAGGTTCGTCCAATCTTTCAATGATGATCCGGGGAGCTTCGTTGTCCCAATTGACCTTGAACATAAAAGACATCGTAGCCAACGCGTCCGCCAACTGATTCTCCTCTCTAGGGAAGTGTTCAAAGGTTATCTCCTCGAAATGGGGAAGCAACGTCAATACATACTCCTTGTAAGGAATAAGATTTGGGTGTTTCGTATCCCACTCGCCTTTGATCTGACTGATCACGAGAGAGGAATCTCCAAAGACACTCAGAAACTTAATCCTTAAGTCAATTGCTGCTCGAAGACCCATAATGCACGCTTCATACTCCGCCATGTTTTTGGTGCAGTTGAAACATAGCCGAGCGGTGAACGGAGTATGAGAGCCTTTAAGAGATATGATTACGGCGCCAATGCCATTACCCAAAGCGTTTGAAGCTCCATCGAAGTACATAGACCATCGGGATCCTTCCTCAGGTCCTTCATCCGGTCCAGGTGTCTCGTAATCAGTTACCAACATGATATTCTCGTCCGGGAATTCAAAGTTCATAGACTGGTAATCATCCACTGCCTGATGTGCCAAATGGTCTGCCAACACACTTCCCTTAATTTCCTTTTGGGTCGTATATTGGATGTCATACTCAGTCAAGATCATCTGCCATCCTGTTATTCTTCCGGAAAAGGCAGGCTTTTCGAAGATATACTTGATTGGATCCACCTTTGATATCAACAGAGTAGTGTGAGTCAACATATACTGTCTCAGCCGGCGAGCAGCCCATGCCAAAGCGCAATAAGTTTTCTCGAGCAGTGAGTATCGGGTCTCACAGTCGGTAAACTTTTTGCTAAGGTAATAAATAACATGCTCTTTTCGGCCAGACTCGTCATCCTGACCCATCACACACCCCATTGAGTTGTCGAGTATTGTCAAGTATAAGATCAGAGGTATCCCTTCAACTGGAGGTATTAGAATAGGTGGCTCTTGGAGATACTCTTTGATTCTTTCAAAAGCGGTCTGGCATTCATCGTTCCAACGTACCACTTGATCTTTCTTCAGCAGCTTGAAGATTGGCTCACAAGTAGCAGTCAGGTGCGAGATGAACCGGGCAATGTAATTCAGTCGTCCAAGAAAACCTCTGACTTCTTTCTCTGTTCTGGGAGCTGGCATCTCCTGTATAGCTTTCACTTTTGCAGGATCTACTTGAATACCTTTATCGCTTACGACGAAACCCAGCAGTTTACCAGACCTTACCCCGAAGGTGCACTTGTTTGGGTTTAACCTCAGCTTGTACAACTTCAGCCTATCAAACAGCTTCTACAGATGGTCAAGGTGTTCCTCCTCAGTTTGGGATCTTGCAATCGTATCGTCGACGTATACTTCAATCTCATGATGGATCATGTCATGAAACAAAGCAACCATGGCACGCTGATACGTTGCCCCAACATTCTTCAACCCAAAAGGCATGACCTTATAGCAAAAGGTACCCCACTGAGTAACAAAAGTTGTCTTCTCCATGTCTTCGGGAGCCATTTTAATCTGATTATAATCGGAGAAACCATCCATAAAGGAGAATACCTTGTGCTGAGCGGTGTTGTCAACCAGAACGTCGATATGAGGTAGAGGGAAATCATCCTTGGGGCTTGCCCTGTTCAAATCCCTGTAGTCAACACACATTCGAACCTTACCATCCTTTTTCGGCACAGGAACCACGTTGGCCACCCACTGAGGGTAAGAAGTAACTGCTAGAAAATCGGCGTCAAACTGTTTTATAACCTCAGCCTTGATCTTCTCAAACATCTCTGGGCGCATTCGGCGGACCTTCTGTTTTACTGGAGGATAGTCCTCCTTGGTAGGCAATCGATGAACCACAATATCAGTATCCAAACCAGGCATATCTTCGTAAGACCATGCAAAGATCTCAACGTAGTCATGCAGCATCTGAATCAATTGTTGCTTCACACTAAACTCCAGATTTGCACCGATCTTAACTTCCTTCTTGTCTGTCTCGGTACCCAGATTCACTGTTTCCACTGGCTCTTCGTGTGGCTGAATAGCCCTCTCTTCCTGGAGTAGCAGTCTTGCAAGTTCACCAGGCACTTCACAATCATCTTCACCTTCGTCTTTGGCTAAGTTGATCGGATTTTCGAAGTCATAACTGGTAGTAGCAGAGTCGTTACCAGTGAGATCCAGAATGGACGGGGACCTGTATACGTGAGTGTGTGTAAAATAGATGTTTTGCAATATATAATAAAGAAAAACAAGGAGCGCAAAATTTGAAATGCAGGAACGTCCAATGCTTTTATTAATGATATATGAAAATGACACACAAAAGCTCTCACAAATGAAGCCACGATGCCCCGGGTAAGACACCGGGCCATAAAGTTTAAAACATTGTCTATTACAAATTCAAAATAAAAGTTTCATTACTGGGTGATCACAGAAACGGGAATAGAATCCTTCGCTGTCCAGTTGCTTAATCCACCATTGGCAGTCGGGTAGATCCAACTGTCGATATCAAACTCTTCATCATCGTCATCCCTGATAGCATTCACCCCTGCATCTTGTTTAGGCTTCTCTGGTGCTCCGAACTCGATCTCCTTTGCATCAATTAAGTCTTGTACCTTGTTCTTCAAAACCCAACAATCATCTCTATTATGCCCTGGGCTATCAGAGTGAAAAGCACAGCGGACATTAGGGTTATACCTTGGTGATATGGTATTTGGATTCTTCGGGGCTTCCTTTAGAACCACCAGATTAGTCTTCAGAAACTGTGGCAGAATCTGAGATAAGGTCATGCTGAGACGGGTGAATTGCCTTCGAGGTCTCTCATCCTTTTGTTGATTGTTGTGCTGAGGAGCACCAGCAGGTTTTGAAATAACAACCGCATTCACAGCTTGGCGGTGTTCGGGTCTATTCTGTCTTCTTGCACTATAGACAACACTGGACTCTTTCTTAAACGGCTTCTTCTCGGTGCTTGATGAAGCACCCTTCTGTATCTTACCAGCCTTAATACCAGCTTCTATCCTTTCACCGGTCAAAATATGCTCTGTAAACCCAGACGAAGAGCTTCCAATTAGATGGTTGAAAAATGGACCAGACAGGGTCCCCAAAAACATGTCAACAAGTTCCCGATCAGCTAAGGGTGGTTGTACTCTTCCAGCGAGGTCTCTCCACTTTTGAGCATAATCTTTGAATCCTTCACCCGTTCCCATTGACATACCCTAGAGTTGGGTACGTGTAGGAGCAAGGTCGGAGTTGTACTGATACTGCCTGTAGAATGCAGTAGCCAAATCTTCCCAACTGCGAATACTGGCTCCGTCCAACTGATAGAACCATTCAAGCTGAGTCCCTGAGAGACTGTCTTGGAAGAAGTGGATCTATAGGTTCTTATCAGCTGTGTGCGGATGAATCTTCCTTACATATAACCGGAGGTGCAGCTTCGGACAAGAAACTCCGTCATACTTAGCAAAGGCTGGTGCCTTGAATTTGTGGGGAATGACTACCCCAAATGATAGACCTAGATCACCGAAGTCCAGACCAGGCACCTTTTGAACCTCCATAGCACTCAACCGGTCTTCCAGTTGCTTATATCTATCCTCGACAGGAGGATACTGTTCTTCATCGTAGTCCGTCTCGTTGTCGGAGACCACAGGGCTAGGAGCCCTCCTTTCTTGTGGACTATCTTTCCCTCCAGATGAGATGGTCAGATCAACTTCATTCTGTAGCCTGTTTCCAAACCTGTGCCCTGTGTTGAACAGGATGGTCCTCTTCTTCTTCTTCTTCTTCTTCTTTTCTTTCAGAATCAGGGTCTTCAGGTCTTGCTGACCCTTAGCTAGACTCATGAACAACTCTTGAAATTGGGCATTCTGGGCCTGGAGGGCCTTGATAGCTTGCTCAGTTGAAGGTTCAGCAGACATGATGAGTGAGTGCTGAAATAAACAGTGAAGAAAATAAGAGACCTGTAAAGGGTACCTGTTTATGAAGTGCATGGGATGAAATACGTATAATTTATGATTTCAAAGACAATTGAGAGATTCAAATTTGTAAACAAGAAAGGAAACACACTTTATTAGATAAACTTTAGAATTCAAATTGTTCAACTGATGCCATTAAGGCGTTACATGAAAAGAAATACTGAAAAGTAAAAATAAAACTGGAAAGGAAATCATCAAAGGCCCATCAATGCTCCCATGGTCTCTTTTTCTCAGTGCGGACATAGTCGTTGAGAATCCGCTCGTTCTCCAATTTCCTAGTCAGCTTCTGGATCTTTTGCTCTTGCTCGTTGAACTTCTCTCGGTAAGAATCCCGTTCATCCCTCAGCTGCATCCAAGACCTTTTCATTGCCCCAATGTCAGTGGGCATATAAGGATGGAGGATGGTTGGAAGAACCCCTTCTTCATTAGCAACTTCAAGAGTGACAGGACGGACGGCTTCATATGGCATACCTAGCTTTTGGGCACGGATACATACCCATTTGAGATATGGCTCCATCGGGAGTGAAGTCTTTGGACCCAACTCATGTGGATCAGATTGGTGAACTCTGTCCCAAGCCCTTATGAATCTACGACGTTGCTCGTCTCTATCCCCTTGGAAATCAAAGATGATATGAGGCATTAACATCTCATGAGGTCCTTCTCTTCTAGCTCTTCCAAACTGACAGAGAGCTAAGCATGGGTTATAAGAAATTCCTCCATGGGTTTCTATCAATGGAACATTGGGATACTCTCCACAACGATCAATGATAGTCACCCCATCCATACCCTTGAGAGTCTAGATAATGTCATTATGGGAGAGAGACATAACCCTATAGACCCAGCCCATGCCTTCTTTGTTCTTCAGCACTGACTTGGGAAGGTGCGAAATAAACCACCTCGACAATAATGGAGCACAGCACATTAAGATTCCCCGCTTTTGGGAAGTACGAGCATAAAGCTGATGAAGAATGTCACCCAAGAGAGTGGGTACAGGGTTCTGAGAGATGAAGATATTTATGGCATTCACATCAACAAAAGTGTTAGGATTCGGAAATAGTACCAAGCCATATATCAGGAGAGCCAGAATATCCTCGAATTCCTTAAAGTCTAGGCTATCCCAGAAGTAGTTAGCCTTGCCAACCAAGAACTTAGTCAGATATCCTTTTCTCCACTCCTAGTCTCCCAATTAGCCATTACCTCCTCTTTGGTCAAATGAAGGGCTGCAGCAATCTCTTCGGGCCTAAGGGTCTTCTCCCAACCAGTAAACGGGGTCTGCTCCAGAACAGAGATACCGAGGAGCTCAGAGAACTCTTCTAGGGTGGGAACCAGCTGATAGTCTTGAAAAGTAAAACAATGGAATATCGGATCATAGAATTGGACCAGGACACTCATCATCTGCTCGTCCAATTTAGAGGTGACCAAACTGAGAAGAGAACCATGCCTCCTGACGAAGGAAGTAGTGTCAGGCATCTTGGCAACCAACTCTTTAAGCAAGGTAGGGACTTGGACAAAGTTGATCCGGATGGTATTCTTACGCATGGGCATCATGATGACCTACAAAACAGAACAAAGATGAATCCCTCCTGTCTTTGAAATAGGTTAGTCCTTATGCAAGATGTATACAATGTTATGATGTCATGATGTCATGATAATAAGCACACCACAAGTATCCACAAATAGCAAACATGGTAAAGGCACACAAGTCACACAGAGAGCCCTTAGATTTTAGGCTGGCAAGGAGCTTAGGTACTACCCTCTTTCAGTTCAGTTGGTTTAAACTTGTCCTAAAAATAGTAACCGGGTTCTAGAGGATATCAATATCACTGACTACCCTCAATCGGTCATAATTCTAGTTTAGCAACCTTTTCTTACGACCGAAATCATCGCGAGAGTTTAGTCTCAATGAGTGTAGCATACTGCTACTGTTCTATGGCCAAGTTGGTCAATTTAAGGTTCTAAGGTCAGTTGGTGCTTAATGACCCCTTAGAAGACCCATATTCTCCTCGTTCCAACATAAGGGATATCGGTACAGACTAAAGTGCCACACCAACATAGCTACTACTTCAACCATGTCGGTCTACGCCGGACAATTACCTCACAGTTTATTGCTACTTACCTAAAGGGTATCCCCAGATCCGGGTTAGGATCTATAGAACTCCGATACAAGCCCACAAAATTAAAGCATACAAAGCAAACAATTGAAAACACAGTGATATAATCCTAAGGTACACCTCACTAATATATTCCCCAGCAGAGTCGCCAGTTCTGTGATACGGTGGGAAAGAACTGACTGTTTTTGGAATGCTGGTTCGCGTTTTGCGTTTGACTTTGCAAAATGTCGCGGTAAGTAAGAGTCGCCACTGTCTTTTATTTTATCCAACAAGGAAAGGAAAAAAGCACAGAAAAATTCCTTTTTTCGAGATGTTCTCGGGTCCGGGGGGTAGATTATAGAAAGGGAAGGTGTTAGCACCCTTTCTATCCGTGGTTATCCACGGGCTCTTAGGTACTTGCTAAAAGTGTTTTCAAAATTTACTTTTCTTTGTGTATGTGGGTTTGAAAAGAGTTTTTGTTTGAAAGGTGTAAGTGCGAAAAGTTTTATTTTGTTTTAAAAAGAGCAAGTACTTAAGAACCATCTACCTATTTGAAAAAGGAATTAATCTGTACAAATGTCCTTTAGACAATTCTATCCCACTATTGAGGAGTAGGTAACACCGTCGTTGGAGTTTAAGGGTCAATTCGATTAAGGGACGCGTGGTCACTAAAGCAATGTTAGGACGTGTTGTACCCCAAAATTTGCCCTCCCATTTCATCAATATTTTCTCACCACAAGACCCTTGGAGCTCAAGATCAAGTTAGGGTTTACTCTGCTCAAGACTCCTCCTTACACTGTTGACCCAAATTAGGGTTTGAGTTTGCACAAAGATATTTTGACCTAAAATGCCCAAAATGACTTTCATGCTTCATGTTGGACTCACAAGTTTATCCATACCAAGTTTCAAGCCTTGATTCCACTCTTTGCCCAGTCAATTGGACAGTTGACCTAGAAATCAGCTGTATTGGGGAAAAAGTCAACTGTGGTCAATTGACAGTCAAACCTCATGATTTTTGACCCACATCAACATTATGAACTCATATGGACCATTTGATCAAGTTTGGATCACAATTCCACAAGAAATTTGATCAGATCACCAAAAGGGCAAAATGGTCATTTTTAGGATTTTGACTGCACAAAGGCAATTTTTGACTGTTTGACCTAGCCAATGGAAAACCAAGCTCACATATGGACTCAAGGACTCAATGGCATGGTCTTGACACATTCAACAAGTTCAAAAGATTCCAAATGCACAAGATTGACAGATGAATTTTCCAGTCAACTGATCCAAATTTGACTGTATATTGAAAAGTCAAACTTTGACTTTTTGGTCAAAATCAAGTGTCAAGATCCATTTTTCATCAAAACATGTCAAATTATGAAACTTGTTCATCAAGAAATCAAAAATTACAAATTAGGGTTTAAAATGAAAAATTTCATAACTTAGAATTTTTCTAAGTTATGAAATTCCTTTATTTTTTCCTAACTTTGTCCCATTTTTTCATCAAGATATATTTGGATTCAAGCAAAACTCAAAACATGAAAGTTGTAGTCCATTGCAAAATATACAACTTTTATTCACAAAGTTTCCTCAAAAGAAGCTTGTATCTCAAGTTATGATTTTTGGAATAGGGGTGCAAAACATTCTTAACTTAGAAATTTTTTGACCTATTTTAGGTAGGATTTTTACCCAACTTCATGGCCACTTTTCACATGCTTCCACTTGGAATTTCAACTTGCATTACAAAGATTTATTGTAGTACACATTCCAAGCTTTCCAAATTGTCCAAGAACTTCTCAAACACCCTTGTGGTTAGGGAGAATCGAATTTATCAATATGGGCAAAAGTCACTTTGTTCATGAGCCAATTTCATGTTCATACACTATGCATTTTCAAACTCAGCTTACACAAGCTAGATTACATGCCTCTAATCCTTCTTACACTCAATAATTAAATGCATATCCTTTGTGTTAGAGTGTTATTTTGTGCATTTGGACAATACACACAAAATCAATCCATATTTGGAAAAAGCAAGTTTGCCATTTTGAAAAAGCATGGCTTTATGTCAAAACACAAATCAAAGAGCTACAAGCCAGATCTTTTGGGTACAAGTTTATGGACTAATCCCACTGATCAAGGAGAGATTATGCAGCATGCTTGAGGGACCTGCCTTGGCCTATAACCCAACTTGGCAAACTTTGCTTATGAAGGAAGAAACTTTGCAAAACTGATCACATCTCTCATTCCTGTAACAACTAGCCAAAGCAAAGTTTGTAAACATTTTCCATACATCATAACAGACCTAAGGCACGACCTAACCACCTTCAATACCTCCCCAAACATCAAAACACCATTTTGCTGCACAAAACAGGGCATCCCTGCAGATTGAGTTGCACAACTCAGTTTGCTCGTGCGTTTTGGCCAAAGCTTGTTCATACACACTCCATAACATCCATACAAGCTATCCCAAGCCCTAGATACAGACTGTAACACCTCTAACCAAGTTCACCATGTATCATGGGTCTTCAAGCTGCAATCGACTTAAGGATCAAGTTTCTGAGTGTCTTCGGAGATTCCGCTCTCATGATCAATCAGATCAAAGGCGAGTGGGATACGAAACACCCAAATCTTATTCCTTACAAAGAGTACGTATTGACATTGATCCCCCATTTCGAAGAGACAACCTTTGAACACTTCCCAAGAGAGGAGAATCAGTTAGCGGACGCGTTGGCTACGTTGTATTCTATGTTCAAAGTCAAATGGGACAACGAGGCGCCCCGGATCATTATTTGGAAATTGGACGAACCTGCACATTGCTGCGATCTCGAGACCAAAGAGGTAACAGAAAAACCCTGGTATCATGAAGTGAAGAGGTACTTGGAAGCTCAAGAATACCCCGATGGTGCATCTGTTAATGACAAGAAGTTCCTGAGAAGGTTTGCAGCAAAGTTCTTCCTCAGCAATGGCATTCTCTACAAGCGAAACCATGATTCAACCTTACTGCGTTGTGTGGATAAGACTGAAGCAGAAAGGATCATGGCAGAGCTACATGAAGGTACCTTCGGAACACATTCCAATGGACATACCATGGCAAAGAAAATCCTTCGAGCAGGATATTTCTGGTCCACAATGGAAGCCGACTGTTATCAACATTCTCGAACTTGTCATAAATGCCAGATCTATGCTGATAAGGTGCACATTCCTCCGGTTCCTCTGAACGTCTTGACAGCACCTTGGCCCTTTGCAATGTGGGGCATTGATATGATCGGAGAAATCAGACCTACAGCATCCAACGGGCATCGCTTCATCTTGGTAGCAATTGATTACTTTACAAAGTGGGTTGAAGCAGCTTCCTACGCTACCGTAACCAAGAACGTCGTGGCACGGTTCATTCGGCACAACCTGATTTGTCGATACGGTGTACCTGAGAGGATCATTACGGATAATGGTACCAATCTTAACAACAAGATGATCGCTGAGCTCTGCGAGCAATTCAAGATACAACACCACAACTCTTCTCCCTACCGGCCGAAGATGAATGGGGCTGTAGAAGCAGCGAATAAGAATATCAAGAAGATTGTGCAGAAGATGACAGTGACCTACAAAGATTGGCACGAAATGTTACCGTTTGCTCTTCATGGGTACCGTACCTCAGCACGGACGTCAACAAGGGCAAATCCTTTTTCCTTGGTCTATGGCATGGAGGCAGTCTTGCCTATTGAAGTCCAGATACCCTCTCTCCGGATAATGAAGGATGCAGACTTGAGCGAAGATGACTGGATCCAGACTCGGCTTGATCAATTAAACCTAATCGACGAAAAGAGACTCACCGCTATTTGTCATGGTCAGACGTACCAAAAACGGATGATCAGGGCATTTAACAAGAAGGTTAGACGACAAGAGTATCAAGTCGGAGACCTGGTAATCAAGCGCATCATTCTTCCTCAAGGTGATCCCAGGGGAAAATGGACCCCTACGTACGAAGGGCCATTTGTGGTTAAACATATCTTCTCAGGAGGAGCTATGATTCTAACCACCATGGATGGTGACGACCTTCCTCACCCTGCCAATGCAGACATAGTAAAAAGATACTACGCATGAACTAAAGACCCGCTAGGTTGACACACCTAGGCAAAAATAAGGGCTTCCCGGCGAACCAAAAGGGTTCGGGCAAAAATAAGGGACGAAATGAAAAAAATCTGTAAACCCGGCAAGTCGAAAACCTGAAAAGGAGGCTTGGGCAAAAATGGGTATCCCGGTGGACTGAAAACCCGAAAGGGCGGTCCAGACAAAAGTTAGGGATAAGGCGTAATACTATGTATCATTGGATCACCTTGCATCCAGAATTCGGCATCAACTATCGAGTTCAGACGTCGCCGATCAATCAGCTTCATCTTCAACTAAGCAGCAGAGTGATGAAACGCTTGAAGACATAAAGGCGATAGCAGAGTTGGAACCCAGTGGGATTATTTTTCACATAGCTGTTTTGTTTCCTTTTCAAAAAATTGTATAAACTCTATTTTGCTCGGCGGCGTTCTCTTACTAGGACGTCAGCCTCCTATACACAAAACGCCTATTTACAGGCAAATTTCAAAATCAATACAAGTTCAATTTTTCAGACAAATTACCCATCGTTTTTCCTTTTTCTGTTTTGTTTTGCAAAGAACGTCCAATGTTCATTTTTGATATATGCATTTGACATTAATTGCTAATCATGAATATTTGCATGCGAAACAAAGGACTAATTACAGATGACATCAGAAACAGGGGCAATTAAGAATTGTCTAAGTGATCTAGTTGCTCTGTCCACCAAGGTACCAAAGTAGATTCGACTGAAGAATGTAACCAAGTTACCTCAACTCCCCACAGAGTAAGACAAGATTCAGCAATACTCTCCCCAGGCAGAGTTGGTCCCCATCAGCCCTGAAAAGGCACAATATCTCCAGCAGGTCAGTGATACTCTCCCCAAGCAGAGTTAGTCTACTGTCAGCCTTAAGGAAGTTGGGTATCCCCAGAAGATCTCAACATTCCCCGGCTGAGTATAGACATTCCTCAGCAAGCATCCCCGACAGTCTTAATATAAGATTGTTCCCTGGCGGAATACAGACACCCCAGTGGAACCCCTTCGCCAGTACAGTCTGAAAAGTTTCCCCAGGAAAGTTGAATCATCCTCCCCAGTAGATTCTGGAAGCTTATCCCCAGTAGATTCTGGAAGCTTATCACCTGCAGAGTACATACGTCTCTCCCCGACTTTATTAAAAGGTTATTTCCCCACCAGGGTATAACTGGGTTATCCTCAGCTAATTACCACGGAAAGATCGTCCTCGGCGAAGTTCTTCCTATCCCCAGCGGAGTTCATCAAATTCCCCAACATAACATATAAGTGGAATCCCCAGCGGAGCCCTCATCAAAACCTCAGCGAAGTATCTCTTCCCACAGAGTAATTCCCCGCAGAGTAATCTCTCCAACAAGTTTATTCTCCAACAGAGTCATTTTTCTCCTACCGGTTTATTCTTACAACCGTCATCCCCAGCGGAAACGAAGAACTTCACTCTTCAACATCAGCCCAGGATTCCACAAACTCCCGGCAGTCGTCAAGGATTTATTTTCCTAGATAAAAATACATTCATCACATTATCATACACCATGACGCATGCATATACACATCATATCACACAATCTCATTTATTCTTGAAAAAACATCATGACATCATGCATTTCATACATCATGACATTGCATACAACTAATGTTTTGCCTTTTCAGGAAAAAGGACAATCCAAAGATGATTACTATCAACTATCGCAATTTCCAGATTCGATACCTGTATCTACCCAGGGCATATCTGTGAGTGATTGATTGTAGATTCGATACCTGTATCCAGCCAGGGCATATCTGCATGAAGAGTTTCCAGATTCGATACCTGTATCCAGCCAGGGCATATCTGTAGACGACAAATTCCAGATTCGATTCCTGTATCCAGCCAGGGCATATCTGTAGACGACAAATTCCAGATTCGATTCCTGTATCTAGCCAGGGCATATCTGTAGACGACCAATTCCAGATTCGATACCTGTATCCAGCCAGGGCATATCTGTAGAGGACAAATTCCAGATTCGATTCCTGTATCCAACCAGGGAATATCTGTAGACGATAGATTCCGGATTCGATACCTGCATCCAGCCAGGGTATATCTGTAGACGATAAATTCCAGATTCGATACCTGTATCCAGCCAGGGCATATCTGTAAATGACAAATTCCAGATTCGACACCTGCATCCAGCCAGGGCATATCTGTAGATGACTAATTCCAGATTCGACAGCTGTATCCAGCCAGGGCATATCTGTAGACGACTAATTCCAGATTCGACACCTGTATCCAGCCAGGGCATATCTGTAGACGACAAATTCCAGATTCAATTCCTGTATCTAGCCAGGGCATATCTGTGAGTGATTGGTTGTAGATTCGATACCTGTATCCAGCTAGGGCACGTCTGTAAGCAACCTTTTGAAGTTCCAGATTCGATTCTTGTATCTAGCCAGGGCACATCTGTGAGCAACTAATTATAGATTCGATACCTGTACCTAGCCAGGGTATATCTGCATGAAGAGACTGAAGATCAACACATGTAGCAAGCCAGAAAACCATCTTTCTTTCTAAAGTACACAAGTTCCCGCTAAGGAATCTCTTACGCGATCGACACCTCCAAATGGCATCTACAAGCCCATTCCCTACAAGGTTCTGTCACACCCCCGATGGCATCTATAAGCCCATCCTCCTATCCACCATCTCTCCAAATGGCATCTATAAGCCCATTCCCGCCATCACATTGTTGATACTCCACTATGCGAGTGCAAATTTCTGGGCACTCTAGTGTTCAATCATCTTCCACCTTCGGATCACGAAAGGCGCGCAAGCCAATCTACATCCTCAGGTCTAAGAAGATTGAACAGGGGCAACTCTTGTACCCCAAAATTTTCCCTCCCATTTCATTAATATTTTCTCACCACAAGACCCTTGGAGCTCAAGATCAAGTTAGGGTTTACTCTGCTCAAGACTCCTCCTTGCACTGTTGACCCAAATTAGGGTTTGAGTTTGCACAAAGATGTTTTGACCTAAAATTCCAAAAATGACTTTCATGCTTCATGTTGGACTCACAAGTTTATCCATACCAAGTTTCAAGCCTTGATTCCACTCTTTGCCCAGTCAATTGGACAGTTGACCTAGAAATCATCTGTATTGGGGAAAAAGTCAAATGTGGTCAATTGATAGTCAAACCTCATGATTTTTGACCCACATCAACATTATGAACTCATATGGACCATTTGATCAAGTTTGGATCACAATTCCATAAGAAATTTGATCAGATCACCAAAAGGGCAAAATGGTCATTTTTAGGGTTTTGACTACACAAAGGCAATTTTTGACTGTTTGACCTAGCCAATGGCAAACCAAGCTCACATATGGACTCAAGGACTCAATGGCATGGTCTTGACACATTCAACAAGTTCAAAAGATTCCAAATGCACAAGATTGACAGATGAATTTTCCAGTCAATTGATCCAAATTTGACTGTATACTGAAAAGTCAAACTTTGACTTTTTGGTTAAAATCAAGTGTCAAGATTCATTTTTCATCAAAACATGTCAAATTATGAAACTTGTTCATCAAGAAATCAAAAATTACAAATTAGGGTTTAAAATGAAAAATTTCATAACTTAGAATTTTTCTAAGTTATGAAATTCCTTTATTTTTTCCTAACTTTGTCCCATTTTTTCATCAAGATATATTTGGATTCAAGAAAAACTCAAAACATGAAAGTTGTAGTCCATTGCAAAATCTACAACTTTGATTCACAAAGTTTACTCAAAAGAAGCTTGTAGCTTAAGTTATGATTTTTGGAATAGGGGTGCAAAACATTCTTAACTTAGAAAATTTTTGACCTATTTTAGACAGGATTTTTACCCAACTTCATGGCCACTTTTCACATGCTTCCACTTGGAATTTTAACTTTCATTACAAAGATTTATTGTAGTACACATTCCAAGCTTTCCAAATTGTCCAAGAACTTCTCAAACACCCTTGTGGTTAGGGAGAATCGAATTTATCAATATGGGCAAAAGTCACTTTGTTCATGAGCCAATTTCATGTTCATACACTATGCATTTTCAAACTCAGCTTACACAAGCTAGATTACAGGCCTCTAATCCTTCTTACACTCAATAATTAAATGCATATCCTTTGTGTTAGAGTGTTATTTTGTGCATTTGGACAATACACACAAAATCAATCCATATTTGGAAAAAGCAAGTTTGCCATTTTGAAAAAGCATGGCTTTATGTCAAAACACAAATCAAAGAGGTACAAGCAGATCTTTTGGGCACAAGTTTATGGACTAATCCCACTGATCAAGGAGAGATTATGCAGCATGCTTGAGGGACCTGCCTTGGCCTATAACCCAACTTGGCAAACTTTGCTTATGAAGGAAGAAACTTTGCAAAACTGATCACATCTCTCATTCCTGTAACAACTAGCCAAAGCAAAGTTTGTAAACATTTTCCATACATCATAACAGACCTAAGGCACGACCTAACCACCTTCAATACCTCCCCAAACATCAAAACACCATTTTGCTGCACAAAATAGGGCATCCCTGCAGATTGAGTTGCACAACTCAGTTTGCTCGTGCTTTTGGCCAAAGCTTGTTCATACACACTCCATAACATCCATACAAGCTATCCCAAACCCTAGCTACAGACTGTAACACCTCTAACCAAGTTCACCATTTTCATTTTTTCAGTTGTGCAGGTTGAGTTACATAACTCGTTTCAGTTAGTTTCAAAGCAAGCTAGAGGTTGGAAGAGCATCCTTGGACCTCAAGCCAGCTGTACAAGTCCTCACATTGCATTGAAAGTGCCTCCATTGTTGCACACGATTCAAGCTGAACAGGTAAAAGTTTGAACTTCTATCTCTCTATCCAAGCATATTTAGGCTTAGGTTTGTGAAGAAGTTATGTCCTACTCATGGCCCTGAAGCTACCCATATCATTACTTTTCATTTATATTGTGTGTGCTAAGAGAATTTTGAACCTGAACATTGAACAAAAGTTAGGTCAGGAATTGGGGGAGAAGAAATTCTCTCTCATTTCTGAGAGTTAAGTCAAGTTTTTTATATGTCTGGATTCGTCTCTTGATGCTCTACATTTTTGGTGTTATGAGTTTTGCTTGAAAGTCCAGGAATCAGGAGTTAGGAAACGCGCATTGTTGTTTGTTCAAACAAGTCTGGAGGTTGAAGATGACTGGCTTGGGCTGGGCCTGTGTCAGTCCTACTTTTTGCACCCTTTTTTTTTCAATTTGCACCCCCCTGGCCCATTGTATGATATATTTGTCATTTTTGATTTTTTCTTTTTGATTCTGATTTTATATTTTTATTCAAGCATGAAAAAACACTAAAAATATTTTTCTCACATTTTTTGCATTTTATTTGGTATTTATTTGTTTCATTTAGTTTCATATGTAAATAAATATATATATACTTTTATTTAAAATACTAAAAATAATACAAATACATTTTATTTTCTGATTTTATTTTATTTTATCTTTTGAAAACATTTTCTAAAAAATATACTTTTTTTGTAAGTAATAAATATTTTTATTTTTTGTATATATTTAATATATTTAATACATAATATAAATACTTATATATTTATTAAAACATTTAGGATAAAAATACAAAATAATACATTTTTTATTTTTATTAATATTTGACCTCAAAAATTACTTTTTCACAATATACTTCCTTTTTATTTATTTTTTGTATATAGTTAATAAATATTGTATATAATAAATAATAAATACTTTTTATTTAGCAAATTAGGGTTTTACCCTAAACCATGAAAATACCCAAAAAATTAACCTTTTACTTTTTGTTTATTTGTCACATGAAAAGTACTTTTACATACATATAAAAACCATTTTTGTGCATCTTGCATATTTATTGTATTTTATTTAATTAGTGTACAATTAAAATAACTTGTATATTCAATTTGGATTGTAATAGTCTAGATTTAAATTTCTTGCTAAATATCCCCATTTGAACATTTGTACCCCCCATCCCATAATTATGTTGTAATAATTTAGGACTTTAAATTCCGCACTTTAAAGCTTTCTAAATATGCCATGATAGACTTAGGGTTTGTATGCAAAAATAAAATAACAAATAGCTTGACCTAAATAAAAGACAAAAAAACATGAAAATGGACAACACTAATCACACTTGCACCCCTAGGGTTACTCCACTTGTTGCCTTCAATAATGGGCCATGTTGCATGTTGAGTGTTTTTGGCAAAACAAAACAATTCAAATGATCATAGTCCCTAGATGACGCTTTCGAAAGTTGCCTAAAAATGATCAAGTCCCTTAAAGGAAAAAGTTGCCAAAGACATTTGGCACCATTGCAATCATGGTCTAAAACGATGACCCGCGCCCGTCCCGTTAACATCCTAACACAAGATTGTCCACCAAATACAATGGTGGAACAAAATTGTTAAAAGGGTTAAAACATAGAAAAAAACCTTTGAGTAAATTTAGGGGTAGACAACTCTTAGTTACTTGACCAAACTTGCAAAAAACACTTGCCTATTTTTCAAAACCACACATCACAACACACTTTCAAAACAACTTTCAAAAACATTGAAAACTTTTCAAAAGATAAGTACACCTTTGTATACATTCAAACATGGATCATTACAAAGGTTGCCACAACAAATGGCCTCTTTTCAAAACATTTTCAAACCCACACACAAAGCACCATTTCAAACAATTGAAAGCACCATTTCAAACAATTGAAAATACAAGGCAAGTGATCTAAGCAAGTAACTAAGAGCCCATGGATAACCATGGATAGAAAGGGTGCTAATACCTTCCCTTTCTATAATCTACTCCCCGAACCCAAGAAAACATCTCAAAGGTTTTTGCTGTGCTTTTTAACCTTTCCTTAGGATAAAATAAAAAGTCGGTGGCGACTCTTGCTCAACCGAAACATTTGCGAAAACAAACGCAAAACCTCAAGTCAGTTCTCCCACCGTATCACAGAACTGGCGACTCTGCTGGGGAGAATTTTAAAAGTGGAGTAACCTTAGGGCTTAGATCACCCTCTTGCATGACTAATTGTTTGCTTTGATTGCTTTATATCTTGGTTCTCTTGTTTGGGCTTGAAATCCTACACCCGGATTTGGGGAAACATTCATAGATAGCAATACGTTGTGGAAACTGTGCGGGGTATACCGACACGGTTGAAGCAATAGCTATATTAGTGCAACATATTTGTGAGTACCGGTAACCCTTGAGTTCAATCAAGGAGAGTACGGGGCCGCTGAGTGATGTCACTAAGCACTAATGACCTAGAACCTTACTTGAACATCTTGGCCTTTCATTAGGTGTAGTGAGATGACCGGCTTTGGTGCAGTCCGAAGTTGGTAGATACTCGATACTACACTCATTAGGGGTTGTTTTCTTGGAATATTTTGGTCGCTAGTTAAGTGGCTAAACCAAAACAATGAACATGGAAAACAATCCAGTGATATTGAGCTCCTTAGAACCCGGTTACTATTTATAGGACAGGTTTTTAAGCCAACTACACTCAAGAGGGTACTTACCTATGAAACCCCATGCAAGCCTGAAACTAGGGTTTTGTGTGAATTGCTTGTACATGTGTTTTGTGCATACATCATAAACATCATAAAGCATCATATGCATCCACTAACCATTTCAAGGGTTTGGATCTTCATCTTTGTTCTTGTTTTGTAGGTCATGGAAATTCTTCGCAGGAAAACTATCCAAGTCAACCTTGTGAGAATCCCTCCTCAACTCAAGGAGCTCACATCCAGAATTCCGGAAAGCTCTCCCTTCAGTGAAAGACATGGTAGACTGCTCAGCCTAGTCAACACCAGTATTGAAGAGGACATGGTAAAGGTGTTGTTCCAGTTCTTTGACCCCCTTCACCACTGTTTCACTTTCCCCGACTACCAATTGGTGCCCACTTTGGAGGAATTTTCTCAACTCCTGAGAATTCCTATTCTTAATCAACTACCCTACAACGGTACGGAAAAAGAACCAAAGCCTGAAGATGTTGCTCAAGCACTACACTTGCAACCATCTGACATCAAGGGGCATTGGGAAACTAGAAGCGGTGTCAAAGGCTTCTTGGCAAAATTCTTGTTTGAGAAGGCACAAGAGTGTTGGAATTCATTGGATCTACAAGCCTTTGAATAAATTGTAGCACTCCTCATTTATGGGTTGGTCTTGTTCCCAAATCCTGACCAGCTTATAGATGTCAACACCGTCAAAATCTTCTTATCCAGAAATCCAATACCAACATTGCTTGGGGACATTCTTCACTCATTTTACACACGAACAATGAGAAAGAGGGGTGTTCTCATGTGCTGTACTTCTCTCCTTGCAAGGTGGTTTATTTCGCACCTTCCACAATCTGTCTTGAAGAATGACCAAGGCTTAAGGTGGTCACAACGGTTGATGACCCTCACTCACTCTGATGTACATTGGTGTTCTCGGTCTAGAGAAAATGTCATCATCATCGATCATTGTGGAGAGTTCCCTAATGTTCCATTGCTTGGCATTAGAGGAGGTATTACCTACAACCCTTGTCTAGCTTTGAGACAATTTGGATATGCACTGAGGGATGGCCCTCACGACATGTTGATTCCTGACCTAGTTTTTGACTTCGACAACGATGCGCAAGGACTTCGCCAAAGATTCATCAGAGCTTGGAGGATGCCTAACAAGGTAGACAGCAAGACACTGGGGCACAAGAATTCCATCCCTCTTGAGCCTTATCTCAAGTGGGTACAAACCCGAGCCCAGAGTCTAATGATGCCTTACCCTCATGTTCTCCCTGTGATTAAAGAGCCCGTTAAGGAAGGAGAGGTTCCCTACACCATCCTATATCCTGACATGCCAACATCATGGGAGGAGATGCAGAAGAGTTGGATCCAACTCAAGGAGGAACAGAATACTTTTGAAGCCAGCTTCTACGCCAGTGAGAAGAAGGTTTTGGAGCTTACCCGTCGACTCCACGAGGAAGAGACCCTCAACACCTACATCGCACCAAAGAGGATGCGCAACGTATTTTTACCTTGAGAAGTTTTTTGTAATATTTGGCCCATGGGGCATTTATGTACTGACAAATTTCTTCTTATTAATATGACGTGCGTTCTTTTTGTTTGCAACAATTTTGAATTTCCAAATCCTTGAATGCATTGCATAAATAAGCATATCATTCATCATATGCATAACATGTACCCTTCTTCTACAGGTTGCTTAATCTTCTTCGCTGTTTATTTCAGCACTCAATCATCATGTCTTCCGAGCGTACTACCGAACAAGCTATCAAGGCCCTCCAGGCCCAGAACGCCCAGTTTCAGGAGCTGGTCATGAGCTTAGCCCAGGGTCAACAGGAGTTGAAGACTCTGCTCTTGAAAAAGAAGAAGAAGAAGAGGACTGCGCTGTTTAACACTGGACGAAGGTTTGGGAATACATTGCAGAATGAGGCTGATCAGGCTACTTCCTCTACAGAGAAAGATAGTCCCCAAGGGGGAAGGGCTCCTAGTCCTGTGGTCTCCGACAACGAGACAAATTACAATGATGAACAATATCCTCCTGCTGAAGACAGGTAAAAGCAACTAGAGGACCGTTTAAGTGCCATGGAGATTCAAAATGTGCCGGGGCTGGATTTTGGAGATCTAGGTTTATCTTCTGGGGTGGTGATCCCACACAAGTTCAAGGCACCTGCCTTTGCAAAGTACGACGGGGCTTCTTGCCCTAAGCTGCATCTCAGATCATATGTAAGGAAGATACAACCTTACACTGCAGACAAGAACCTATGGATCCATTTCTTTCAGGACAGCCTTTCAGGGGCTCAACTCGAGTGGTTCTATCAGCTGGATGGAGCCAGTATTCGAAACTGGGAGGACTTGGCTACTGCATTTTATAAGCAGTATCAGTACAATTCTAACCTTGCTCCCACGCGTACCCAACTCCAGGGTATGTCACTGGGGACGGGCGAAGGATTCAAGGAGTATGCACAAAAGTGGAGAGACCTGGCTGGTAGGGTGCAGCCACCTTTGACTGACCGTGAGCTTGTGGACATGTTCTTAGGGACCTTGTCTGGTCCGTTCTTCAACCACCTGATTGGTAATTCTTCTGCTGGGTTTACAGACCTGATCTTAACCGGTGAGAGGATAGAAGCTGGTATCAAGTCGGGGAAGATACAGAAAGGTGCCTCCGCGAGTACTGAAAAGAAGCCCTTCAAGAAGGAAGCCAATGCTGTTTATGGTCCCAGAAGACAAATTAAACCGGAACGCCGCCAAGCTGTCAACGCGTTGGTAATTTCAAAGCCTGCTGCTGCTCCTCAGCAGTACAACCAACCAAGGGGTGAGAGACCCAAAAGGCAATACACTCGACTCAGCATGACCCTGTCTCAGATATTGTCGCAACTACTGTCAACCAATCTGGTAACTATCAAAGAAGCTCCGAAGGTAGTGAACACAGCTTCTCCAAAGTATAACCCCAACGCCCATTGCGCTTATCACTCTGATAGCCCGGGGCATACTACGGACGATTGCTGGGCTCTGAGGAATAAGGTTCAGGAACTTATTAATGCTAAAGAAATACAGTTTGAGGCGCCCGAAAGACCCAATGTTGTGACTGCTCCCATGCCCCAACATGGAGTGAATGCTGTGGAAGAAGAACTGTATGTGGCCTCCGTGGATGATATTGTTACTCCGTTGTTGACCGTCAAAAGGAACCTGTTGCTAGCCGGTTTATTTCCGGGATGTAGTAAAGGTTGCCTTCTATGTGCTGTTTCACCTGTTGGTTGTCCTTTGCTGAAATCAGGTATCCAAAGCCTGATGGATAACAAAGAAATATTGTTCGAGAAGATTGCCGTTCCTGCTACCCCTACTGAAGAAGTTTCTATTATCACTATTTTCAATAAACCTCCTAAGGCTCCTTCAAAGAAGCCTGTCAAAATCATGTCCACTCAGAAGATTTCTCCTATCATCATCACTGTTCCGGGGCCCCTCCCTTATACGTCTGACAAAGCTGTACCTTGGCACTATGGGGCAGATGTTTATGTGCTCGGAGTAAAACAAGAGTTCGATACAAGTACCGGCGTCAGTAACATCACCGGGCCTGCCAAAGTTACTCGCAGTGGTAGGCTGTTCTCACCAGATATTGCGCCACCAGCTATTCAGAGACCTCTTGTCATCACACCTGCAAGTGTGCCTGCTTCCCTTCCTGATCAAGTTCCTGTTTCTACCCCTGCTGCCGAGTCATCTGACGCTCGGGGAAAAGGGATTGCTACTGATTTGCCTGCCCTGACGGAGGCACCAAAGACAACCGATGTTGAAGCTTCCCAACAAGAGATAGAAGAGATTCTCAAGATCATTAAGAAGAGTGATTTCAATGTAGTTGAGCAGCTGGAGCACACCCCATCAAAAATTTCTATGCTATCACTGTTGTTGTGTTCAGAGGCCCATGCCAAGGCCCTGATTTCCTTCCTGAAGACGGCCCATGTGCCACAAGAAACGTCTGCTGATCAATTTACCGATTGTGTGGCCAACTTGACTGCTGATAATGGTTTGGGCTTCTCTGACGCTGATCTGACTGCCAAAGGAAAGAACCATAACGACACCCTGCATGTCTCCATTGAATGCAGGGGCACTACTCTTGCCCATGTGTTGGTAGACACCGGTTCTTCATTGAATGTATTACCCAAGAAAGCTCTAGACAGGCTGGATTGTGAGGGTTTGGAGCTCAAGCCTAGTAACATTGTTGTCCGAGCCTTTGACGGTTCGAAAAGGATGGTACATGGTGAAGTTGACATTCCAATCAGGGTTGGTTCTCAAGTTTTTGATTCTACTTTCTATGTGATGGACATCCGACCATCCTATTCTTATTTGCTGGGTCGTCCATGGATCCACAAGGCTGGAGCTGTGATCTCCACACTACATCAGAAACTTAAGTACCCGGTCAGAGGGAAGATTGTTACAGTTCAGGGGGAAGAAGAGTATATGGTCAGCCACCTTAACTCGTTCCGGTACATAGAAATGGATGGGGAGTTCATTGAGACCCCCTTTCAACACTTTGAAGAGGTGCCTCAGACACTGGCATCAGCTGAGACTGTGACTAAAGAAGACTCTCCTTTGAAGATGGCTTCCTTAAAGGATGCTCGGGCTGTGATTGAGAAGGGTGAGTGCGCAAATTGGGGCCGACTTCCTGATTTCACTCCAAAGACTGACAAGTTTGGTTTGGGCTTCACTGTAGAAGCTCAGAGGGCTGCTCGTAAGGCAAGGATTGGAAGACCTCATGTGTTCATCACCAACCCGGGAGTGAATGCTATTGAAGACGACGTGGAGGAATCTGAATTCAACAGCTGGATCTACCCAACAACCGACGGTGGACCAAGCAACTGGACTGCCAAAGACTTCACACCTATTAATTTTGTCACTCAGTAATGAACTCTTTTGTTTTGAATTTGTAACAAACAATATTTTGAAACTTTTATGGCTCGGTGTCTTACCCGGGGCACCGTGGCTTCATTTGTGAGGGCTTTTATGTGTCATTTTCATATATCATCAATAAAAACATTGGACGTTGGTTGCATTTCAAAATCTTGCGCTCCTTTTCTTTCTTTATTATATATTGCAAAACAGCTATATTTACACACACTCACCTATACAGGTTCCAATCCACTCTGGATCTCACTGGTAACGACTCTACTACCGCCAGTTATGACTTCGAAAATCCGATCAACTTAGCTAAAGACGAAGGTGAAGATGATTGCGAAGTACCTGGTGAACTTGCAAGACTACTACTCCAGGAAGAGAGGGCCATTCAGCCACATGAAGAGCCAGTGGAAACGGTAAATCTGGGTACTGAGACAGACAGAAAGGAAGTCAAGATTGGTGCCAATCTAGAGCTCAGTGTGAAACAACGGTTGATTCAGATGCTGCATGACTATGTGGAAATCTTTGCCTGGTCTTACGAAGACATGCCTGGGTTGGATACCGACATTGTGGTTCATCACCTGCCTACCAAGGAAGACTGCCCTCCGGTTAAACAGAAGGTCCTCCGTATGCGTCCAGAAATGTCAGAGAAAATCAAAGCTGAGGTTATGAAACAATTTGATGCCGGGTTTCTAGCAGTGACTTCTTACCCTCAGTGGGTTGCCAATGTGGTTCCAGTGCCGAAGAAGGATGGTAAGGTCCGAATGTGTGTTGACTACAGGGATTTGAACAGGGCAAGCCCTAAGGATGATTTCCCTCTGCCTCATATCGACGTTCTGGTTGACAACACTGCTTAGCATAAAGTATTCTCCTTCATGGACGGCTTCTCCGGTTATAATCAAATCAAGATGGCTCCTGAAGACATGGAGAAGACCACTTTTGTTACTCAGTGGGGCACCTTTTGCTACAAGGTCATGCCTTTTGGGTTGAAAAATGCTGGGGCAACCTACCAACGTGCCATGGTTGCTTTATTTCATGACATGATCCATCACGAGATAGAAGTATACGTCGACGATATGATTGCAAGGTCCCAAACTGAGGAGGAACACCTTGACCATCTACGGAAGCTGTTTGACCGTCTGAAGTTGTACAAGCTGAGGTTGAACCCAAACAAGTGCACCTTTGGCGTAAGATCTGGAAAATTGTTAGGCTTCGTCGTAAGCGACAAAGGCATTCAAGTGGACCCTGCCAAAGTGAAAGCCATACAAGAGATGCCAACTCCGAAGACATAGAAAGAAGTCAGAGGCTTTCTAGGACGGTTGAACTACATTGCCAGATTCATCTCGCATCTAACTTCTACATGTGAACCAATCTTCAAGCTGCTGAAGAAAGATCAAGTAGTACGTTGGAATGATGAATATCAGGCCGCTTTCGAAAGAATCAAAGAGTATCTCTAAGAACCACCCATTCTCATGCCACTGGTTGAAGGGAGACCTCTAATCTTATACTTGACAGTACTGGACAACTCAATGGGGTGTGTGCTGGGGCAGCATGACGAGTCTAGCCGAAAAGAACACGCCATTAATTACCTTAGCAAAAAGTTTACCGACTGTGAGACCCGATACTCACTGCTCGAGAAAACTTGCTGCGCTTTGGTATGGGCTGCTCGCCGGCTGAGACAGTATATGTTGACTCACACTACTCTGTTGATTTCAAAAATGGATCCAATCAAGTACATATTCAAAAAGCCCGCCTTGTCCGGAAGAATAGCAAGATGGCAGATGATCTTGACGGAATATGACATCCAGTACACGACTCAAAAAGCAATCAAGGGAAGTGTATTGGCAGACCATTTGGCACACCAGGCAGTGGATGATTACCAGTCGATGAACTTTGAATTTCCAGACGAGGATATCATGGTAGTGACTGATTGTGAAGTACCTGGACCGGATGAAGGACCTGAGGAAGGATCCCGATGGTCTATGCACTTTGACAGAGCCTCGAACGCTTTGGGTAATGGTATCGGCGCTGTGATCATATCCCCTAAAGGCACTCATACTCCACTCACCACCCGACTATGTTTCAACTGCACCAACAACATGGTAGAGTATGAAGCATGTATCATGGGTCTTCAAGCTGCAATCGACTTAAGGATCAAGTTTCTGAGTGTCTTCGGAGATTCCTCTCTCGTGATCAATCAGATCAAAGGCGAGTGGGATACGAAACACCCAAATCTTATTCCTTACAAAGAGTATGTATTGACATTGATCCCCCATTTCGAAGAGATAACCTTTGAACACTTCCCAAGAGAGGAGAATCAGTTAGCGGACGCGTTGTCTACGTTGTCTTCTATGTTCAAAGTCAAATGGGACAACGAGGCGCCCCAGATCATTATTTGGAAATTGGACGAACCTGCACATTGCTGTGATCTCGAGACCGAAGAGGTAACAGAAAAACCCTGGTATCATGAAGTGAAGAGGTACTTGGAAGCTCAAGAATACCCCGACGGTGCATCTGTTAATGACAAGAAGTTCCTGAGAAGGTTTACGGTAAAGTTCTTCCTCAGCAATGGCATTCTCTACAAGCGAAACCATGATTCAACCTTATTGCGTTGTGTGGATAAGACTGAAGCAGAAAGGATCATGGCAGAGCTACATGAAGGTACCTTCGGAACACATTCCAGTGGATATACCATGGCAAAGAAAATCCTTCGAGCAGGATATTTCTGGTCCACAATGGAAGCCGACTGTTATCAACATTCTCGAACTTGTCATAAATGCCAGATCTATGCTGATAAGGTGCACATTCCTCCGGTTCCTCTGAACGTCTTGACAACACCTTGGCCCTTTGCAATGTGGGGCATTGATATGATCGGCGAAATCAGACCTACAGCATCCAACGGGCATCGTTTCATCTTGGTAGCGATTGATTACTTTACAAAGTGGGTTGAAGCAGCTTCCTACGCTACCGTAACCAAGAACGTCGTGGCACGGTTCATTCGGCACAACCTGATCTGTCGATACGGTGTACCTGAGAGGATCATTACGGATAATGGTACCAATCTTAACAACAAGATGATCGCTGAGCTCTGCGAGCAATTCAAGATACAACACCATAACTCTTCTCCCTACCGACCGAAGATGAATGGGGCTGTAGAAGCAGCGAATAAGAATATCAAGAAGATTGTGCAGAAGATGACAGTGACCTACAAAGATTGGCACGAAATGTTACCGTTTTCTCTTCATGGGTACCGTACCTCAGCACGGACGTCAACATGGGCAACTCCTTTTTCCTTGGTCTATGGCATGGAGGAAGTCTTGCCTATTGAAGTCCAGATACCCTCTCTCCGGATAATGAAGGATGTAGACTTGAGCGAAGATGACTGGATCCAGACTCGGCTTGATCAATTAAACCTAATCGACGAAAAGAGACTCACCGCTATTTGTCATGGTCAGACGTACCAAAAACGGATGATCAGGGCATTTAACAAGAAGGTTAGACGACAAGAGTATCAAGTCGGAGACCTGGTAATCAAGCGCATCATTCTTCCTCAAGGTGATCCCAGGGGAAAATGGACCCCTACGTACGAAGGGTCATTTGTGGTTAAACATATCTTCTCAGGAGGAGCTATGATTCTAACCACCATGGATGGTGACGACCTTCCTCACCCCGCCAATGCAGACATAGTAAAAAGATACTACGCATGAACTAAAGACCCGCTAGGTTGACACACCTAGGCAAAAATAAGGGCTTCCCGGCGAACCAAAAGGGTTCGGGCAAAAATAAGGGACGAAATGAAAAAAATCTGTACACCCGGCAAGTCGAAAACCTGAAAAGGAGGCTTGGGCAAAAATGGGTATCCCGGTGGACTGAAAACCCGAAAGGGCGGTCCAGACAAAAGTTAGGGATACGGCGTAATACTATGTCTCATTGGATCACCTTGCATCCAGAATTCGGCATCAACTATCGAGTTCAGACGTCGCCGATCAATCAGCTTCATCTTCAACTAAGCAGCAGAGTGATGAGACGCTTGAAGACATAAAGGCGATAGCAGAGTTGGAACCCAGTGGGATTATTTTTCACATAGCTGTTTTGTTTCCTTTTCACAAAATTGTATAAACTCTATTTTGCTCGGCGGCGTTCTCTTACTAGGACGTCAGCCTCCTGTACACAAAACGCCTATTTACAGGCAAATTTCAAAATCAATACAAATTCAATTTTTCAGACAAATTACCCATCGTTTTTCCTTTTTCTGTTTTGTTTTGCAAAGAACGTCCAATGTTCATTTTTGATATATGCATTTGACATTAATTGCTAATCATGAATATTTGCATGCGAAACAAAGGACTAATTACAGATGACATCAGAAACAGGGGCAATTAAGAATTGTCTAAGCGATCTAGTTGCTCTGTCCACCAAGGTACCAAAGTAGATTCGACTGAAGAATGTAACCAAGTTACCTCAACTCCACACAGAGTAAGACAAGATTCAGCAATACTCTCCCCAGGCAGAGTTGGTCCCCCATCAGCCCTGAAAAGGCACAGTATCTCCAGCAGGTCAGTGATACTCTCCCCAAGCATAGTTAGTCTACTGTCAGCCTTAAGGAAGTTGGGTATCCCCAGAAGATCTCAACATTCCCCAGCGGAGTATAGACATTCCTCAGCAAGCATCCCCGACAGTCTTAATATAAGATTGTTCCCCGGCGGAATACAGACACCCCAGTGGAACCCCTTCGCCAGTACAGTCTGAAAAGTTTCCCCAGGAAAGTTGAATCATCCTCCCCAGTAGATTCTGGAAGCTTATCCCCAGTAGATTCTGGAAGCTTATCACCTGCAGAGTACATACGTCTCTCCCCGACTTTATTAAAAGGTTATTTCCCCACCAGGGTATAACTGGGTTATCCTCAGCTAATTACCACAGAAAGATCGTCCTCGGCGAAGTTCTTCCTATCCCCAACGGAGTTCATCAAATTCCCCAACATAACATATCAGTGGAATCCCCAGTGGAGCCCTCATCAAAACCTCAGCGAAGTATCTCTTCCCACAGAGTAATTCCCCGCAGAGTAATCTCTCCAACAAGTTTATTCCCCAACGGAGTCATTTTTCTCCTACCGGTTTATTCTTACAACCGTCATCCCCAGCGGAAACGAAGAACTTCACTCTTCAACATCAGCCCAGGATTCCACAAACTCCCGGCAGTCGTCAAGGATTTATTTTCCTAGACAAAAATACATTCATCACATTATCATACACCATGACGCATGCATATACACATCATATCACACAATCTCATTTATTCTTGAAAAAACATCATGACATCATGCATTTCATACATCATGACATTGCATACAACTAATGTTTTTCCTTTTCAGGAAAAAGGACAATCCAAAGATGATTACTATCAACTATCGCAATTTCCAAATTCGATACCTGTATCTAGCCAGGGCATATCTGTGAGTGATTGATTGTAGATTCGATACCTGTATCCAGCCAGGGCATATCTGCATGAAGAGTTTCCAGATTCGATACATGTATCCAGCCAGGGCATATCTGTAGACGACAAATTCCAGATTCGATTCCTGTATCCAGCCAGGGCATATCTGTAGACGACGAATTCCAGATTCGATTCCTGTATCCAGCCAGGACATATCTGTAGACGACCAATTCCAGATTCGATACCTGTATCCAGCCAGGGCATATCTGTAGATGATAAATTCCAAATTCGATTCCTGTATCCAGCCAGGACATATCTGTAGATGACAGATTCCAGATTCGATACCTGCATCCAGCCAGGGCATATCTGTAGACGATAAATTCCAGATTTGATACCTGTATCCAGCCAGGGCATATCTGTAAACGACAAATTCCAGATTCGACACCTGCATCCAGCCAGGGCATATCTGTAGACGACTAATTCCAGATTCGACACCTGTATCCAGCCAGGGCATATCTGTAGACGACTAATTCCAGATTCGACACCTGTATCCAACCAGGGCATATCTGTAGACGACAAATTCCAGATTCAATTCCTGTATCTAGCCAGGGCATATCTGTGAGTGATTGGTTGTAGATTCGATACCTGTATCCAGCCAGGGCACGTCTGTAAGCAACCTTTTGAAGTTCCGGATTCGATTCCTGTATCTAGCCAGGGCACATCTGTGAGCAACTAATTGTAGATTCGATACCTATACCTAGCCAGGGTATATCTGCATGAAGAGACTGAAGATCAACACATGTAGCAAGCCAGGAAACCATCTTTCTTTCTCAGGTACACAAGTTCCCGCTAAGGAATCTCTTACGCGATCGACACCTCCAAATGGCATCTACAAGCCCATTCCCTACAAGGTTCTGTCACACCCCAGATGGCATCTATAAGCCCATCCTCCTATCCACCATCTCTCCAAATGGCATCTATAAGCCCATTCCCGCCATCACATTGCTGATACTCCATTATGCGAGTGCAAATTTCTGGGCACTCTAGTGTTCAATCATCTTCCACCTTCGGATCACGAAAGGCGCGCAAGCCAATCTTCATCCTCAAGTCTAAGAAGATTGAACAGGGGCAACTCTTGTACCCCAAAATTTTCCCTCCCATTTCATCAATATTTTCTCACCACAAGACCCTTGGAGCTCAAGATCAAGTTAGGGTTTACTCTGCTCAAGACTCCTCCTTGCACTGTTGACCCAAATTAGGGTTTGAGTTTGCACAAAGATGTTTTGACCTAAAATTCCAAAAATGACTTTCATGCTTCATGTTGGACTCATAAGTTTATCCATACCAAGTTTCAAGCCTTGATTCCACTCTTTGCCCAGTCAATTGGACAGTTGACCTATAAATCAGCTGTATTGGGGAAAAAGTCAAATGTGGTCAATTGATAGTCAAACCTCATGATTTTTGACCCACATCAACATTATGAACTCATATTGACCATTTGATCAAGTTTGGATCACAATTCCACAAGAAATTTGATCAGATCACCAAAAGGGCAAAATGGTCATTTTTAGGGTTTTGACTACACAAAGGCAATTTTTGACTGTTTGACCTAGCCAATGGCAAACCAAGCTCACATATGGACTCAAGGACTCAATGGCATGGTCTTGACACATTCAACAAGTTCAAAATATTCCAAATGCACAAGATTGACAGATGAATTTTCCAGTCAACTGATCCAAATTTGATTGTATACTGAAAAGTCAAACTTTGACTTTTTGGTCAAAATCAAGTGTCAAGATTCATTTTTCATCAAAACATGTCAAATTATGAAACTTGTTCATCAAGAAATCAAAAATTACAAATTAGGGTTTAAAATGAAAAATTTCATAACTTAGAATTTTTCTAAGTTATGAAATTCCTTTATTTTTTCCTAACTTTGTCCCATTTTTTCATCAAGATATATTTGGATTCAAGCAAAACTCAAAACATGAAAGTTGTAGTCCATTTCAAAATCTACAACTTTGATTCACAAAGTTTCCTCAAAAGAAGCTTGTAGCTTAAGTTATGATTTTTGGAATAGGGGTGCAAAACATTCTTAACTTAGAAAATTTTTGACCTATTTTAGGCAGGATTTTTACCCAACTTCATGGCCACTTTTCACATGCTTCCACTTGTAATTTCAACTTGCATTACCAAGATTTATTGTAGTACACATTCCAATCTTTCCAAATTGTCCAAGAACTTCTGAAACACCCTTGTGGTTAGGGAGAATCAAATTTATCAATATGGGCAAAAGTCACTTTGTTCATGAGCCAATTTCATGTTCATACACTATGCATTTTCAAACTCAGTTTACACAAGCTAGATTACAGGCCTCTAATCCTTCTAACACTCAATAATTAAATGCATATACTTTGTGTTAGAGTGTTATTTTGTGCATTTGGACAATACACACAAAATCAATCCATATTTGGAAAAAGCAAGTTTGCCATTTTGAAAAAGCATGGCTTTATGTCAAAACACAAATCAAAGAGGTACAAGCCAGATCTTTTGGGCACAAGTTTATGGACTAATCCCACTGATCAAGGAGAGATTATGCAGCATGCTTGAGGGACCTTCCTTGGCCTATAACCCAACTTGGCAAACTTTGTTATGAAGGAAGAAACTTTGCAAAACTGATCACATCTCTCATTCCTGTAACAACTAGCCAAAGCAAAGTTTGTAAACATTTTCCATACATCATAACAGACCTAAGGCACGACCTAACCACCTTCAATACCTCCCCAAACATCAAAACACCATTTTGCTGCACAAAATAGGGCATCCCTGCAGATTGAGTTGCACAACTCAGTTTGCTCGTGCGTTTTGGCCAAAGCTTGTTCATACACACTCCATAACATCCATACAAGCTATCCCAAGCCCTAGCTACAGACTGTAACACCTCTAACCAAGTTCACCATTTTCATTTTTTCAGTTGTGCAGGTTGAGTTACATAGCTCGTTTCAGTTAGTTTCAAAGCAAGCTAGAGGTTGGAAGAGCATCCTTGGACCTCAAGCCAGCTGTACAAGTCCTCACATTGCATTGAAAGTGCCTCCATTATTGCACACGATTCAAGCTGAACAGGTAAAAGTTTGAACTTCTATCTCTCTATCCAAGCATATTTAGGCTTAGGTTTGTGAAGAAGTTATGTCCTACTCATGGCCCTGAAGCTACCCATATCATTACTTTTCATTTATATTGTGTGTGCTAAGAGAATTTTGAACCTGAACATTGAACAAAAGTTAGGTCAGGAATTGGGGGAGAAGAAATTCTCTCTCATTTCTGAGAGTTAAGTCAAGTTTTTTATATGTCTGGATTCGTCTATTGATGCTCTACATTTTTGGTGTTATGAGTTTTGCTTGAAAGTCCAGGAATCAGGAGTTAGGAAACGCGCATTGTTGTTTGTTCAAACAAGTCTGGAGGTTGAAGATGACTGGCTTGGGCTGGGCCTGAGTCAGTCCTACTTTTTGCACCCTTTTTTTTTCAATTTGCACCCCCCTGGCCCATTGTATGATATATTTGTCATTTTTGATTTTTTCTTTTTGATTCTGATTTTATATTTTTATTCAAGCATGAAAAAACACTAAAAATATTTTTCTCACATTTTTTGCATTTTATTTGGTATTTATTTGTTTCATTTAGTTCCATATGTAAATAAATATATATATACTTTTATTTAAAATACTAAAAATAATACAAATACATTTTATTTTCTGATTTTATTTTATTTTATCTTTTGAAAACATTTTCTAAAAAATATACTTTTTTTGTAAGTAATAAATATTTTTATTTTTTGTATATATTTAATATATTTAATACATAATATAAATACTTATATATTTATTAAAATATTTAGGATAAAAATACAAAATAATACATTTTTTATTTTTATTAATATTTGACCTCAAAAATTACTTTTTCACAATATACTTCCTTTTTATTTATTTTTTGTATATAGTTAATAAATATTATATATAATAAATAATAAATACTTTTTATTTAGCAAATTAGGGTTTTACCCTAAACCATGAAAATACCCAAAAAATTAACCTTTTACTTTTTGTTTATTTGTCACATGAAAAATACTTTTACATACATATAAAAACCATTTTTGTGCATCTTGCATTTATTGTATTTTATTTAATTAGTGTACAATTAAAATAACTTGTATATTCAATTTGGATTGTAATAGTCTAGATTTAAATTTCTTGCTAAATATCCCCATTTGAACATTTGTACCCCCCAATCCCATAATTATGTTGTAATAATTTAGGACTTTAAATTCCGCACTTTAAAGCTTTCTAAATATGCCATGATAGACTTAGGGTTTGTATGCAAAAATAAAATAACAAATAGCTTGACCTAAATAAAAGACAAAAAAACATGAAAATGGACAACACTAATCACACTTGCACCCCTAGGGTTACTCCACTTGTTGCCTTCAATAATGGGCCATGTTGCATGTTGAGTGTTTTTGGCAAAACAAAACAATTCAAATGATCATAGTCCCTCGATGACGCTTTCGAAAGTTGCCTAAAAATGATCAAGTCCCTTAAAGGAAAAAGTTGCCAAAGACATTTGGCACCATTGCAATCATGGTCTAAAACGATGACCCGCACCCGTCCCGTTAACATCCTAACGCAAGATTGTCCACCAAATACAATGGTGGAACAAAATTGTTAAAAGGGTTAAAACATAGAAAAAAACCTTTGAGTAAATTTAGGGGTAGACAACTCTTAGTTACTTGACCAAACTTGCAAAAAACACTTACCTATTTTTCAAAACCACACATCACAACACACTTTCAAAACAACTTTCAAAAACATTGAAAACTTTTCAAAAGATAAGTACACCTTTGTATACATTCAAACATGGATCATTACAAAGGTTGCCACAACAAATGGCCTCTTTTCAAAACATTTTCAAACCCACACACAAAGTACCATTTCAAACAATTGAAAGCACCATTTCAAACAATTGAAAATACAAGGCAAGTGATCTAAGCAAGTAACTAAGAGCCCATGGATAACCATGGATAGAAAGGGTGCTAATACCTTCCCTTTCTATAATCTACTCCCCGAACCCAAGAAAACATCTCAAAGGTTTTTGCTGTGCTTTTTAACCTTTCCTTAGGATAAAATAAAAAGTCGGTGGCGACTCTTGCTCAACCGAAACATTTGCGAAAACAAACGCAAAACCTCAAGTCAGTTCTCCCACCGTATCACAGGACGCCTTAGCGGTAACCCTAATGTCTTAGATCATTTTATCTGAGGCAACCGTTTTGAGGCAACTATGATCTTTGGACAAGAGGGCGACCTCTAAAACTTCCTATACTCAATGACCACGTTCGAGGCAACCAAGTGAGGTGTACCCTAAGAGTGCGCATGTGCGAGTGTGTTATTTCAGTTATATTTATCTTTGTACATGTCATGGGTGAGCTATGTTGATTTTAAGTTCATACATTGGATCTTGTCATGCATTCCCTATTTATCAAACATCTAACAGTTAATAGTTGCGGAATTTAAATTGCGGAAATTAAATCTAAACTATTACAAGGCGTCGGGTATTTACATCGCCAAAAACAACCCTTGAAATTTAAATTGCGGAAAGTAAAATAAAGCGATAAATAACTAAAGTCCTAATTAACAGCTATTACATACCGGAAGCAATTACAATATTGGATAAAATGATACGTGTGCGAGAAATTAAATCGGGCGAGTTTTTAGGGTTTTGACCCTTTTTGAAAGAAAGCATGTTTTTTATTATTATTATTTTTTTGAATTAAATGGAAATTAAATTAGGTCAAAATTAATTAATTAATTAATTAAAATATTTTTGGGTTTTTGAATTTTTAAGGAAATAAAATAAAATTGGTCAAGGTTATTAAAACCTAATATTCTAAATTAATTTTAATTTATTGCAAAAAATGTTAAAAGTTAAACCTATTTAAAACTAAATTAATTAAATTAGTATTTATTTACAAAAATAAAATAATGAAATTAATAAAAATAATATTTTTTGTGGTTTTGATTTTATGAGGAAAATTAATTGGTTAATTAATCAATAAAAATAATAAAAACAATTTAAATAAAAGAAATATATAAAAAAAGAAGAGATAACCTAATGGGGGGGGGGGGGGTTGTTGGCCAAAATCTGGAGGTGGATTCAGCAATTGTTTGGCCTAATTCAAGCAAGCCCGATTGACTTTTACCATTCCACGCATATGCATTGACTGGGGAGTATGGTGAGCATTCAATCTTGGCCATTGGATTTGGTCTACAGGCCATCTGGCGCTTGGGATTTGGAGGCACATGGTGGACCACGCTATGGAAATGCATTGGAATACCTGTGACAAAATAACAATAAGCATTTGGGGGACCTGGGATTCGAACCCGGGTCCCATGAGACTTTCCACTAGCGCGCTTGCCACTGCATCACTTTGTTCTTTTTGTTATTATATTACACAATAATTATTATATATCAAACAAACAATTATGCCTGGAAAAAAAATATAAAAAAAAAGCGCACTGATTTGAAATTGGCCAATGGAGAGAAGACACCTAGTCGTCTTCTTCGTTGAAAAACCTGGATATTTACCTACGGATTTTATCCGCAGCTAAATTCCCAGGTTCGTCCTAAAACGAGCTATAGGCCATATAAATGCAAACGGAGGCCATCATCATGCTCGTCTCTCCTCCCTGAATACAACCATGTCCATGGTTTGTTCCAATTTTACCTGCAAAGCAAATGCCCAAAAAACTAACCTCCAAAACCCTAGATTCGGGTATGGTGCTATAGCTCACGAAAACAAAATCAAATGATGCAGAGAGACTGGAAATTGAACGTTAAGCATGATTATACAAAAAATTTGCTCAAAGGATGCAGGAATATGGATTCATGATTTCATGTACAGAGTGACTTTTAGGGAGACTTACAATGCGTTGGAGAGGGCCTGGGACCTTGCCTTTGATTCCAATCACTTCAATGGACCTTAGGCAAGAAGTAGCGTTCAGCTTTTGCCTTGAATTTCCATCCAATATCGATTTCAGATTCAAGCTTTTCAAGCTTTTTTTTCAAGTTTGGTTTTGTGTTTTGGGCAACTTTCAGGTCGTGTCCTTGTATGCTCTATGTTGTGTGAGTATATTAGAAGCAATTAGGTTAAAAATTGGGCCTTGAATCCATGTGAATTGATGAATTAAGATATGATTTGATTTCTCCATTAAAGGCTTCTAATTTCTTTCCAAATCCAAGATTTTATGCATGATATGGCTTGGCACGAATTTGATTGTGTTCATGATGTTAATTGAAAGTTGTATCAATCAAAAAGATCACAAGTTATTAATATTGAGATTTTATTTTGAATTAAATTGATTAAAAATGAATTAAATCAATAAAAATCAAATAAAATAGAAAAATTAATAATTGGTCATGAAACTGAATATAGGACACGTGTGTGGTGTGACAAGATCAAATCAAGTGGAAAAAAGTGGGCCCATTTGACAAAATTTGAAGTTTTGGGGATAATTAACTTTTGGCAATTTTGGAAAAATGCCCAACTTCAACAATGCATAACTTCTTCAATTTTGAACTTTTGAAGGTGTTCTTGGAGTTTTAAGAAACCTTGAGATGTCCTATAACCAACCCTTTTGGTATCATCTCATTTTGATGTCCCATGCTCAAGTTATAAGCTTTGGAAAAAAAGGTGTTTTTGTTGACTTTCAAAAATGACCTATAATGTCCAAATTTGTAACTTTTTGTGAGAACATTTCTTGATCTTGGGGTGTGAAGATGGATTGTAGGTAATTAAATTATATTCAAAATTAGCTTTGTATGGGTCATTTATCATAAAGTATGAGAAAGTTATGCTTGGTCAAAGTTGAGTTGACTTTTCCTGCAAAACCCTAATTTAGCAACTTTTGAATCTTGATGAATCTTGAGCAATCCTTGATGAATCATGATCAACCCTTGATAAAATGATGAATTATCCTTCAAAATGAGAATGTTGACAAAAAATCTTGAGGTTTGACTATTTGTAGGTCACAATTGACTTTTGCCCTAGCACAGTCGATTCTTGGGCTTCTTGAGCAATTGACTGACCAAACTTTCTCTGCAAGGCTTGAAATTTTACATGGATGAACTTGAGAGCATATTAGGACATTGGGAAGCACTTGAGGTCATTTGGATGTAAGGACCTTGATGCAACATAAAACCCTAATTTTGAATTGACTGCCTTAGGAGATGATTTGACTATCCAACTCTTGAGCTATCTTTGAGCAACTTGGGAGTTATTCTTGAAATGTCGAGAAATATGGGAGGGGAAATTTTGGGGTACAACACTTTTCAATTGTTTGAAATGGTGCTCTTCAATTGTTTGAAATGGTGCTTTGTGTGTGATTTTGGAAAGATATTTTGAAAAGAGGCCATCGTTGTGGCAACCTTTGTAATGATTCTTGTTGGAATGTATACAAAGGTGTTTTTTGTCTTTTGAAAAGTTTTCAATGTTTGAAAGTTGGATTGTGTTGTGAAGTATGTTTGAAAATAGCAAGGATGTTTTTGCAAGCTTTTGATCAAGTAACTAAGAGTTGTCTACCCTATTTTACTCAAAGATCTTTCTTATGTTTTTAACCCTTTTAATAGTGTTCTTTCACCATTGTATTTGGTGAACAACCTTGTGTTAGGATGTTAAACGGGACAGGCGCGGGTCGTCGTATTGACCATGATAGCAATATTGCCAAGTATCTTTAGCAATTTCTGAGGGACTAGATCATTTTGTATAGGCAACCAAGATAGCGTCATCGAGGGACTATGATCTTTT
>CATIWC010003439.1:15000-17500 GCA_948472305.1 Vicia faba
AACTTCGATCGCAACTCCCATGCCCCGCCGCCCGAACGTCCGTGACCAGGTCCGGACGAGCCACTCGGCCGGGCACGGGCACCGCAAAATTTTAGCAAATTTTTTTCTTCGCCCAAAGAACGATTCGATGGTTGGAATGCCAATATTTTATTGGGTTGTGCGGCAAAACTTCGATCGCAACTTCGATTCCGTCGACGGGACCATCCGTGGCATGCCACGGACCTTCCGTGTGGCCGGCACGGGCACGCAAAATCCAGCCAAATTTTGAATTTTTTTTATCAAGAACGCTCGATTCGATGATGAAAATTCGATATTTGGATTGGATTTTGTGCGGGGGGTTGATGGATTTGCCATTGGAATCGTTTGGAACACCCATGGGCATGTTCCGTCTAGGCAGCATGTGGCCTGGCCTGGGCGTGGCAAGGCCCCAGGCGGACCAGGCAAGGGCCTCCCCCTATATATGTTTGAACTGAAATCCTCACTTTGCCACCAAATTGGTCCCTTTTTCCCTGTAGACATAAATTTCTAGTTTGATGACTTAGACTTCGAATTTTTTCTTGATTTTTTGCATGCTCTTTAAACACAATATAAGAACCCCTCCCACCAAAAATTAGAATTTTTCGACTTCGGATGAATTAATTATGAATTTTCTAAGCGCCGGATTTTCAAGAACGGGAGCGGAGGCAAACGCGCCTTAGGAATGGAATTTCCCGATGATTTTTTGCATGGACATCTCAAATAACACATAGAAGGGATCTGCAAAGTTTCGTAGCGTTTCGATAACGTCTCGATTTATTTTGAATTTTCGTCCGAAACGCGTGTAATTGAGTTTTTTTCAAGGGGCGGAAGCAAACAAACGTCGGGCTACGGAATGAGTTCCGGTCTGGAATTTTTCATGCATTAATCTGCCACCAAATTGAGATGGCATGCCAAGTTTCATGCCATTCGGGCGATCCCTCGATATATTTCGGCTTTTCGCGTGTCGGGCCCCCGTGCGGTTTTTCCGACGGGAGCGGAGGCAAACGCGCCTTAGGGGAATAATCTCCCGATGGATTTTTGCATGCACTTCCCAAATAACACATTGAGAGTGTCCAAGGAGTTTCGTAGCGTTTCGACAAGCCCTCGGTCTACTTTCAATTTCCGACCGGAACGCGTGCGTGTGCGGTTTCTCCATGAACGGGAGCGGAGGCAAACGCGCCTTAGGGGAATAATCTCCCGATGAATTTTTGCATGGAAGTCCCAAATAACACATAGAAGGGATCTGCAAAGTTTCGTAGCGTTTCGACAATTTTGAATTTCCGGCCCGAACGGGCCCCCGTGCGGTTTTTCCGACGGGAGCGGAGGCTAACGCGCCTTAGGGGAATAATCTCCCGATGGATTTTTGCATGCACTTCCCAAATAACACATTGAGAGTGTCCAAGGAGTTTCGTAGCGTTTCGACAAGCCCTCGGTCTACTTTCAATTTCCGACCGGAACGCGTGCGTGTGCGGTTTCTCCATGAACGGGAGCGGAGGCAAACGCGCCTTAGGGGAATAATCTCCCGATGAATTTTTGCATGGAAGTCCCAAATAACACATAGAAGGGATCTGCAAAGTTTCGTAGCGTTTCGACAATTTTGAATTTCCGGCCCGAACGGGCCCCCGTGCGGTTTTTCCGACGGGAGCGGAGGCAAACGCGCCTTAGGGGAATAATCTCCCGATGGATTTTTGCATGCACTTCCCAAATAACACATTGAGAGTGTCCAAGGAGTTTCGTAGCGTTTCGACAAGCCCTCGGTCTACTTTCAATTTCCGACCGGAACGCGTGCGTGTGCGGTTTCTCCATGAACGGGAGCGGAGGCAAACGCGCCTTAGGGGAATAATCTCCCGATGAATTTTTGCATGGAAGTCCCAAATAACACATAGAAGGGATCTGCAAAGTTTCGTAGCGTTTCGACAATTTTGAATTTCCGGCCCGAACGGGCCCCCGTGCGGTTTTTCCGACGGGAGCGGAGGCAAACGCGCCTTAGGGGAATAATCTCCCGATGGATTTTTGCATGCACTTCCCAAATAACACATTGAGAGTGTCCAAGGAGTTTCGTAGCGTTTCGACAAGCCCTCGGTCTACTTTCAATTTCCGACCGGAACGCGTGCGTGTGCGGTTTCTCCATGAACGGGAGCGGAGGCAAACGCGCCTTAGGGGAATAATCTCCCGATGAATTTTTGCATGGAAGTCCCAAATAACACATAGAAGGGATCTGCAAAGTTTCGTAGCGTTTCGACAATTTTGAATTTCCGGCCCGAACGGGCCCCCGTGTGGTTTTTCCGACGGGAGCGGAGGCAAACGCGCCTTAGGGGAATAATCTCCCGATGGATTTTTGCATGCACTTCCCAAATAACACATTGAGAGTGTCCAAGGAGTTTCGTAGCGTTTCGACAAGCCCTCGGTCTACTTTCAATTTCCGACCGGAACGCGTGCGTGTGCGGTTTCTCCATGAACGGGAGCGGAGGCAAACGCGCCT
>CATIWC010003440.1:0-55851 GCA_948472305.1 Vicia faba
TATTTTTTATATTTTATGAAATTAATTAAATTAAAAAATAAACAAATTTAATTAGGTCATAATATTATGTCCCATGTTGACTCTTTCATTCCATAACAACATTCCCTTATATGTGCACAAGTTTTTGAGAAATTTGACATATTTAAGAGTCTCCTTAATTGATTCAAGGAGTGGAATATACACTTCCACTTTTCTGAATATATCTAATATTTCTTTGTCTCTATGTGTCTCATCCCTTTTTTTAGTCTTCAATTCTCTCTGAGGGAAAGAAAGTGGTACAGGATTTTCTTGTTCAACATCAAATATATTTGTATTGATAGGTAATAATAGTCCATAATGGAAATATTGGATGAGTAGTTATTCACTAGTTTGGTGTTGAGAACAAATAGACACTAGTTTCTTGAATCTCTCATAGTACTTCATCAAAGATTCTTTATCAATATGACTAATGTAACACCCTAAGCATGCTACTTATATAAAAAGAATCATACGATAATTAAAGTGCTATCAACTTCAAAATAATTCAACATTTAATCAAATAGAAGTGGGAAATCAAATTAAAATACTCGACAAAATCATGTTTGTCCTCAACTTCAAAACAACGTCATAAAAACTACTCAAAAACATTAATTCAAGTTCGTTATTTAAAACAAGTCTCCTAGCCCCGATGTTACTTTATCTAAGCATAGCCACTAAATAAACAACGAAAAAAATAGAAATAACTTCAAAAGCTATCTTCCACTCATAACATCAACTTCTAATCATGATTATTAGCAAGATGTCCATGGTGGACAACATCAAAGCCAAGAATGTGAGAATTCACTTCAATAATTAAATGGTATAAGTTGTAGGTTATAAAGCAATCACATATTAATCATTTATATTGAGCAACGATACTCACAACAAAAATTATACTCATATGCATGTGGCACCATTTCAACAATAATACGTTCACTTAGGAACCGCGTTCACCCTTCCCGAACTCTGAATCTACCTTTCTTGGATTGTCATCCACTGCAATCAAAAAGTGGTGCAGTCGTTGCAATTAAGGGCCTACCAACCATTAGATTTGTTTCATATTCAATCTCTACCTTTAAATGGTTTTATTTTAAAAATATTTATAAAAAATAACTTGAAGAGAGATAGACTCAAGTGACTGCAGGGAATCATTTTTCCAAAAACATACACGTGTAGAGAGAGAGATAAGGGGGGAGAGAGAGAGAGAAAGAGAGAGAGAGAGAGAGAGAGAGTTAGTTTTGAAGTCTATTTTGAATTTTTTATCTTTCTATGACCAAAATCTGAGAGAGTGATATTTTAGTGTTACTATTTTTTTGGACTCCCCTTTTTTTGAATTTTCTGTGTGTGCAATTGTGTACAATTTTGATTCCATTTATATTAACATATAAGTTTAAAATTACAAAAGGAAAAAAAATCAATTTTGATAAATATAATTAAGATAAACCCATAAATTTACTTGTTTGAAAAAATCAAAAAATTATTTTTTTATGCTTTTTCTTAATTATTAAGATAACATTAAAAATTAAAAATAAATCAAATAAATTTTACATTTTAATATTTTTTATATTTTAAGAAATTAATTAAATCAAAAAATAAACAAATTTTATTAGGGCATAATATTATGTCCCATGTTGACTCTTTCATTCCATAACAGCATTCCCTATATGTGCACAAGTTTTTGAAAAATTTGGCATATTGAAGAGTCTCCTTAATTAATTCAAGGAGTGGAATATGCACTTCCACTTTTCTGAATGTATCAAATATTTCTTTGTCTCTATGTGCCTCATCCCTTTTTTTAGTCTTCACTTCTCTTTGAGGGAAAGAAAGTGGTACAGGATTTTCTTGTTAAACATTAAATATATTTGTATTGATAGGTAATAATAGTCCATAATGGAAATATTGAATGAGTAGTTATTCACTAGTTTGGTGTTGAGAACAGATATACACTAGTTTCTTGAATCTCTCATAGTACTTCATCAAAGATTCTTTATCAATATGACTAATGTAACACCCTAACCATGCTACTTATATAAAAAGAATCATACGGTAATTAAAGTGCTATCAACTTCAAAATATTTTAACATTTAATCAAATAGCAGTGGGAAATCAAATTAAAATATTTGACAAAATCATGTTTGTCCTCAACTTCGAAACAACGTAAAAAAAACTACTCAAAAACATTAATTCAAGTTCGTTACTTAAAAGAAGTGTCCTAGCCCCGATGTTACTTTATATAATCATAACCACTAAATAAACAACGAAAAAAAATAGAAATAACTTCAAAAGCTATCTTCCACTCATAACATCAACTTCTAATCATGATTACTAGCAAGATGTCCATGGTGGACAACATCAAAGTCAAGAAGGTGAGAATTCACTTCAATAATTAAATGGTATAAGTTGTAGGTTAGAAAGCAATCACATATCAATCATTTAAATTGAGCAACGAGACTCACAACAAAAATTATACTCATATGCATGTGGCACCATTTCAACAATAATACGTTCACTTAGGAACCGGGTTCATCCATCCCGAACTCTAAATCTACCTTTCTAGGATTGTGATACACTGCAATCAAAAAGTGGTGCACTCATTGCAGTCAAGGGCCTACCAACCATTAGATTTGTTTCATATTCAATCTCTACCTTTAAATGGTTTTATTTTAAAAATATTTATAAAAAAATACTTGAAGAGAGATAGACTCAAGTGACTGCAGGGAATCATTTTTCCAAAAACATACACGTTGAGAGAGAGAGAGAGAGAGAGAGAGAGAGAGAGAGAGAGAGAGAGAGAGAGAGAGAGAGAGAGAGAGAGAGAGAGAGAGAGAGAGAGTTAGTTTTGGAGTCTATTTTGACTTTTTTATCTTTCTATGACCAAAATCTGAGAGAGTGATATTTTAATGTTACTATTTTTTTGGACTCCCCTTTTTTTGAGTTTTCTGTGTGTGCAATTATGTACAATTTTGACTCTATTTATATTAACATATAAGTTTAAAATTACAAAAGGAAAAAAAAAATCAATTTTGATAAATATAATTAAGATAAACCCATAAATTTACTTGTTTGAAAAAATCACAAAAATATTTTTTATGCTTTTTCTTAATTATTAAGATAACATTAAAAATTAAAAATAAATCAAATAAATTTTACATTTTCGTATTTTTTATATTTTAAGAAATTAATTAAATTAAAAAATAAACAAATTTAATTAGGGCATAATATTATGTCCCATGTTGACTCTTTCATTCCATAATAACATTCCCTATATGTGCACAAGATTTGAGAAATTTGGCATATTTAAGAGTCTCCTTAATTGATTCCAGGAGTGGAATATGCACTTCCACTTTTCTGAATGTATCCAATATTTCTTTGTCTCTATGTGCCTCATCCCTTTTTAGTCTTCACTTCTCTCTGAGGGAAAGAAAGAGGTACAGCATTTTCTTGTTCAACATTAAATATATTTGTATTGATAGGTAATAATAGTCCATAATGGAAATATTGGATGAGTAGTTATTCACTAGTTTGGTGTTGAGAACAGATAGACACTAGTTTCTTGAATCTCTCATAGTACTTCATCAGAGATTCTTTATCAATATGACTAATGTAACACCCTAACCATGCTACTTATATAAAAAGAATCATACGGTAATTAAAGTGCTATCAACTTCAAAATAATTTAACATTTAATCAAATAGCAGTGGGAAATCAAATTAAAATATTCGACAAAATCATGTTTGTCCTCAACTTTAAAATAACGTCATAAAAACTACTCAAAAACATTAATTCAAGTTCGTTATTTAAAACAAGTGTCCTAGCCCTGATGTTACTTTATCTAAGCATAGCCACTAAATAAACAACGAAAAAAATAGAAATAACTTTAAAAGCTATCTTCCACTCATAACATCAACTTCAAATCATGATTATTATTAAGATGTCCATGGTGGACAACATCAAAGCCAAGAAGGTGAGAATTCACCAGTAATTAAATGGTATAAGTTGTAGGTTAGAAAGCAATCACATATTAATCATTTATATTGAGCAATGATACTCACAACAAAAATTATACTCATATGCATGTGGCACCATTTAAACAATAATACATTCACTTAGGAACCGAGTTCACCCTTCACGAACTCTGAATCTACCTTTCTCGGATTGTTATCCACTGTAATCAAAAAGTGGTGCACTCGTTGCAATCAAGGGCCTATCAACCATTAGATTTGTTTCATATTCAATCGCTACCTTTAAATGGTTTTATTTTAAAAATATTTATAAAAAAATACTTGAAGAGAGATAGACTCAAGTGACTGCATGGAATCATTTTTCCAAAAGCATACACGTGGAGAGAGAGAGAGAGGGAGAGAGAGAGAGAGAGGGAGAGAGTTAGTTAGTTTTGGAGTCTATTTTGACTTTTTTATCTTTCTATGACCAAAATCTGAGAGAGTGATATTTTAGTGTTACTATTTTTTTGGACTCCCCTTTTTTTGAATTTTCCGTGTGTGCAATTGTGTACGATTTTGACTCTATTTATACTATCATATAAGTTTAAAATTACAAAAGGAAAAAAAATTAATTTTGATAAATATAATTAAGATAAACTTATAAATTTACTTGTTTTAAAAAATCACAAAAATATTTTTTTATGCTTTTTCTTAATTATTAAGATAACATTAAAAATTAAAAATAAATCTAATAAATTTACATTTTCTTATTTTTTATATTTTAAGAAATTAATTAAATTAAAAAATAAACAAATTTAATTAGGGCATAATATTATGTCTCATGTTGACTCTTTCATTCCATAACAACATTCCCTTATATGTGCACAAGATTTTGAGAAATTTGGCATATTTAAGAGTCTCCTTAATTGATTCGAGGAGTAGAATATGCACTTCCACTTTTCTGAATGTATCTAATATTTCTTTGTCTCTATTAGCCTCATCCCTATTTTTAGTCTTCACTTCTCTCTGAGGGAAAGAAAGTGGTACAGGATGTTCTTGTTCAACATCAATTATGTTTGTATGGATAGGTAATAATAGTCCTTAATGGAAATAATGGATGAGTAGTTATTCACTAATTTGGTGTTGAGAACAAATAGACACTAGTTTCTCTAATCTCTCATAGTACTCAATCATAGATTCTTTATCAATATGACTAATGTAACACCCTAACCATGCTACTTATATAAAAAACATCATACGGTAATTAAAGTTCTATCAACTTCAAAATAATTCAACATTTAATCATATAGCAGCGGGAAATCAAATTAGAATATTCGACCAAATCATGTTTGTCCTCGACTTCAAAATAACGTCATAAAAACTACTCAAAAAAATTAATTCAAATTCGCCATTTTAAACAATTGTCCTCGCCCTGATGTTACATGATCTAAGCATAGCCAATAAATAAACCACGAAAAAACGGAAATAACTTCAAAATTTGTCTTCCACTCATAACATCAACTTCTAATCATGATTATTTGGAAGATGTCCATATGGACAACATCAAAGCCAAGAAGGTGAGAATTCACTTCAATAATTAAATGGTATAAGTTGAAGGTTAGAAAACAATCACATATTAATAATTTAAATTATGTAACGAGACTCATATCATAAATTATACTCTTATGCATGTGGCACCGTATCATCAATAATACATTCACTTAGGAACCAAGTTCACCCTTCCCGAACTCTGAATCCACCCTTCTCGGATTGTGATCCACTTCAATCAAAAAATGATGCAGATGTTGCAATCAACTTCATACCATCCATTAGATTTGTTTCATATTCAATCTCTACCTTTAAATGGTTTTTTAAAAATATTTATAAAAAATACTTGAAGAGAGATAGACTCAAGTGACTGTAGGGAATCATTTTTCCAAAAACAATAACGTGGAGAGAGAGAGAGAGAGAGAGAGAGAGAGAGAGAGAGAGAGAGAGAGAGAGAGAGAGAGAGAGAGAGAGTTAGTTTTGGAGTCTATTTTGACATTTTTATCTTTCTATGACCAATATGTGAGAGATTGATATTTTAGTGTTACTATTTTTTTGGACTCCCCTTTTTTTGAATTTTCTGTGTGTGCAATTGTGTACAATTCAGACTCTATTTATATTAAAATATAAGTTTAAAATTACAAAAGGAAAAAAATCAATTTTGATAAATATAATTAATATAAACCCATAAATTAACTTGTTTGAAAAAATCACCAAAATATTTTTTATGCTTTTTCTTAATTATTAAGATAACATTAAAAATTAAAAATAAATCAAATAAATTTTACATTTTCGTATTTTTTATATTTTATGAAATTAATTAAATTAAAAAATAAACAAATTTAAATAGGTCATAATATTATGTCCCATGTTGACTCTTTCATTCCATAACAACATTCCCTTATATGTGCACAAGTTTTTGAGAAATTTGACATATTTGAGAGTCTCCTTAATTGATTCAAGGAGTGGAATATACACTTCCACTTTTCTGAATATATCTAATATTTCTTTGTCTCTATGTGCCTCATCCCTTTTTTTAGTCTTCAATTCTCTCCGAGGGAAAGAAAGTGGTACAGGATTTTCTTGTTCAACATCAAATATATTTGTATTGATAGGTAATAATAGTCCATAATGGAAATATTGGATGAGTAGTTATTCACTAGTTTGGTGTTGAGAACAAATAGACACTAGTTTCTTGAATCTCTCATAGTACTTCATCAAAGATTCTTTATCAATATGACTAATGTAACACCCTAAGCATGCTACTTATATAAAAAGAATCATACGATAATTAAAGTGCTATCAACTTCAAAATAATTCAACATTTAATCAAATAGAAGTGGGAAATCAAATTAAAATACTCGACAAAATCATGTTTGTCCTCAACTTCAAAACAACGTCATAAAAACTACTTAAAAACCTTAATTCAAGTTCGTTATTTAAAACAAGTGTCCTAGCCCCGATGTTACTTTATCTAAGCATAGCCACTAAATAAACAACGAAAAAAATAGAAATAACTTCAAAAGCTATCTTCCACTCATAACATCAACTTCAAATCATGATTATTAGCAAGATGTCCATGGTGGACAACATCAAAGCCAAGAAGGTGAGAATTCACTTCAATAATTAAATGGTATAAGTTGCAGGTTAGAAAGCAATCACATATTAATCATTTATATTGAGCAATGATACTCACAACAAAAATTATACTCATATGCATGTGGCACCATTTAAAGAATAATACATTCACTTTGGAACCGGGATCACCCTTCCCGAACTCTGAATCTACCTTTCTCGGATTGTGATCCACTGCAATCAAAAAGTGGTGCAGTCGTTGCAGTCAAGGGCTTACCAACCATTAGATTTGTTTCATATTCAATCTATACCTTTAAATGGTTTTATTTTAAAAATATTTATAAAAAAATACTTGAAGAGAGTTAGACTCAAGTGACTGCAGGGAATCATTTTTCCAAAAACATACACGTGGAGAGAGAGAGAGAGAGAGAGAGAGAGAGAGAGAGAGAGAGAGAGAGAGAGAGAGAGAGAGAGAGAGTTAGTTTTGGAGTCTATTTTGACTTTTTTATCTTTCTATGACAAAAATCTGAGTGAGTGATATTTTAGTGTTACTATTTTGTTGGACTCCCCTTTTTTTGAATTTTTTATGTGTGCAATTGTGTACAATTTATACTCTATTTATATTAACATATAAGTTTAAAATTACAAAAGGAAAAAAAATCAATTTTGATAAATATAATTAAGATAAACCCATAAATTTACTTGTTTGAAAAAATCAAAAAAATATTTTTTTATGCTTTTTCTTAATTATTAAGATAACATTAAAAATTAAAAATAAATCAAATAAATTTTACATTTTCGTATTTTTTATATTTTAAGAAATTAATTAAATTAAAAAATAAACAAATTTTATTAGGGCATAATATTATGTCCCATGTTTACTCTTTCATTCCATAACAGCATTCCCTATATGTGCATAAGTTTTTGAGAAATTTGGCATATTTAAGAGTCTCCTTAATTGATTCAAGGAGTGGAATATGCACTACCACTTTTCTGAATGTATTCAATATTTCTTTGTCTCTATGTGCCTCATCCCTTTTTTTAGTCTTCACTTCTCTCTGAGGGAAAGAAAGTGGTACATAATTTTCTTGTTCAACATTAAATATATTTGTATTGATAGGTAATAATAGTCCATAATGGAAATATTGAATGAGTAGTTATTCACTAGTTTGGTGTTGAGAACAGATATACACTAGTTTCTTGAATCTCTCATAGTACTTCATCAAAGATTCTTTATCAATATGACTAATGTAACACCCTAACCATGCTAATTATATAAAAAGAATCATACGGTAATTAAAGTGCTATCAACTTCAAAATAATTTAACATTTAATCAAATAGCAGTGGGAAATCAAATTAAAATATTTGACAAAATCATGTTTGTCCTCAACTTCAAAACAACGTCAAAAAAACTACTCAAAAACATTAATTCAAGTTCGTTACTTAAAAGAAGTGTCCTAGCCCTGATGTTACTTTATCTAAGCATAGCCACTAAATAAACAACGAAAAAAATAGAAATAACTTCAAAAGCTATCTTCCACTCATAACATCAACTTCAAATCATGATTATTAGCAAGATGTCCATGGTGGACAACATCAAAGCCAAGAAGGTGAGAATTCACTTCAGTAACTAAATGGTATAAGTTGTAGGTTAGAAAGCAATCACATATTAATCATTTATATTGAGCAATGATACTCACAACAAAAATTATACTCATATGCATGTGGCACCATTTAAACAATAATACATTCACTTAGGAACCGGGTTCACCCTTCACGAACTCTAAATCTACCTTCTCGGATTGTTATCCACTGCAATCAAAAAGTTGTGCACTCGTTGCAATCAAGGGCCTACCAACCATTAGATTTGTTTCATATTCAATCTGTACCTTTAAATGGTTTTATTTTAAAAATATTTATAAAAAAATACTTGAAGAGAGATAGACTCAAGTGACTGCAGGGAATCATTTTTCCAAAAGCATACACGTGGAGAGAGAGAGAGAGAGAGGGAGAGAGAGAGAGTGAGAGAGAGAGAGAGTTAGTTAGTTTTGGAGTCTATTTTGACTTTTTTATCTTTCTATGACCAAAATCTGAGAGAGTGATATTTTAGTGTTACTATTTTTTTGGACTCCCCTTTTTTTGAATTTTCCGTGTGTGCAATTGTATACGATTTTGACTCTATTTATACTAACATATAAGTTTAAAATTACAAAAGGAAAAAAATCAATTTTGATAAATATAATTAAGATAAACTTATAAATTTACTTGTTTTAAAAAATCACAAAAATATTTTTTTATGCTTTTTCTTAATTATTAAGATAACATTAAAAATTAAAAATAAATCTAATAAATTTTACATTTTCTTATTTTTTATATTTTAAGAAATTAATTAAATTAAAAAATAAACAAATTTAATTAGGGCATAATATTATGTCTCATGTTGACTCTTTCATTCCATAACAACATTCCCTTATATGTGCACAAGATTTTGAGAAATTTGGCATATTTAAGAGTCTCCTTAATTGATTCGAGGAGTAGAATATGCACTTCCACTTTTCTGAATGTATCTAATATTTCTTTGTCTCTATGTGCCTCATCCCTATTTTTAGTCTTCACTTCTCTCTGAGGGAAAGAAAGTGGTACAGGATGTTCTTGTTCAACATCAAATATGTTTGTATGGATAGGTAATAATAGTCCTTAATGGAAATAATGGATGAGTAGTTATTCACTAATTTGGTGTTGAGAACAAATAGACACTAGTTTCTCTAATCTCTCATAGTACTCAATCATAGATTCTTTATCAATATGACTAATGTAACACCCTAACCATGCTACTTATATAAAAAAAATCATACGGTAATTAAAGTTCTATCAACTTCAAAATAATTCAACATTTAATTCAAAAGCAGCGGGAAATCAAATTAGAATACTCGACCAAATCATGTTTGTCCTCGACTTCAAAATAACGTCATAAAAACTACTCAAAAACATTAATTCAAATTCTCCATTTTAAACAATTGTCCTCACCCTGATGTTACATGATCTAAGCATAGCCAATAAATAAACCACGAAAAAATGGAAATAACTTCAAAATTTGTCTTCCACTCATAACATCAACTTCTAATCATGATTATTTGGAAGATGTCCATATGGACAACATCAAAGCAAAGAAGGTGAGAATTCACTTCAATAATTAAATGGTATAAGTTGAAGGTTAGAAAACAATCACATATTAATAATTTAAATTATGTAACGAGACTCATATCATAAATTATACTCTTATGCATGTGGCACCTTATCATCAATAATACATTCACTTAGGAACCAAGTTCACCCTTCCCAAACTCTGAATCCACCCTTATCGGATTGTGATTCACTTCAATCAAAATATGATGCAGTTATTGCAATCAACTTCCTACCATCCATTAGATTTGATTCATATTCAATCTCTACCTTTAAATGGTTTTATTTTAAAAATATTTATAAAAAATACTTGAAGAGAGATAGACTCAAGTGACTGTAGGGAATCATTTTTCCAAAAACAATAACGTGGAGAGAGAGAGAGAGAGAGAGTTAGTTTTGGAGTCTATTTTGACCTTTTTATCTTTCTATGACCAATATGTGAGAGATTGATATTTTAGTGTTACTATTTTTTTGGACTCCCCTTTTTTTGAATTTTCTGTGTGTGCAATTGTGTACAATTTAGACTCTATTTATAATAAAATATAAGTTTAAAATTACAAAAGGAAAAAAATCAATTTTGATAAATATAATTAATATAAACCCATAAATTAACTTGTTTGAAAAAATCACCAAAATATTTTTTATGCTTTTTCTTAATTATTAAGATAACATTAAAAATTAAAAATAAATCAAATAAATTTTACATTTTCGTATTTTTTATATTTTAAGAAATTAATTAAATTAAAAAATAAACAAATTTAATTAGGTCATAATATTATGTCCCGTGTTGACTCTTTCATTCCATAACAACATTCCCTTATATGTGCACAAGTTTTTGAGAAATTTGACATATTTAAGAGTCTCCTTAATTGATTCAAGGAGTGGAATATACACTTCCGCTTTTCTGAATATATCTAATATTTCTTTGACTCTATGTGCCTCATCCCTTTTTTTAGTCTTCAATTCTCTCTGAGGGAAAGAAAGTGGTACAGGATTTTCTTGTTCAACATCAAATATATTTGTATTGATAGGTAATAATAGTCCATAATGGAAATATTGGATGAGTAGTTATTCACTAGTTTGGTGTTGAGAACAAATAGACACTTGTTTCTTGAATCTCTCATAGTACTTCATCAAAGATTCTTTATCAAAATGACTAATGTAACACCCTAAGCATGCTACTTATATAAAAAGAATCATACGATAATTAAAGTGCTATCAACTTCAAAATAATTCAACATTTAATCAAATAGAAGTGGGAAATCAAATTAAAATACTCGACAAAATCATGTTTGTCCTCAACTTCAAAACAACGTCATAAAAACTACTTAAAAACATTAATTCAAGTTCGTTATTTAAAACAAGTGTTCTAACCCCGATGTTACTTTATCTAATCATAACCACTAAATAAACAACGAAAAAAATAGAAATAACGTCAAAAGCTATCTTCCACTCATAACATCAACTTCTAATCATGATTACTAGCAAGATGTCCATGGTGGACAACATCAAAGTCAAGAAGGTGAGAATTCACTTCAATAATTAAATGGTATAAGTTGTAGGTTATAAAGCAATCACATATCAATCATTTATATTGAGCAACGAGACTCACAATAAAAATTATACTCATATGCATGTGGCACCATTTCAACAATAATACGTTCACTTAGGAACCGGGTTCATCCATCCCGAACTCTAAATCTACCTTTCTAGGATTGTGATACACTGCAATCAAAAAGTGGTGCACTCATTGCAGTCAAGGGCCTACCAACCATTAGATTTGTTTCATATTCAATCTCTACCTTTAAATGGTTTTATTTTAAAAATATTTATAAAAAAATACTTGAAGAGAGTTAGACTCAAGTGACTGCAGGGAATCATTTTTCCAAAAACATACACGTGGAGAGAGAGAGAGAGAGAGAGAGAGAGAAAGAGAGAGAGAGAGAGAGAGAGTTAGTTTTGGAGTCTATTTTGACTTTTTTATCTTTCTATGACAAAAATCTGAGTGAGTGATATTTTAGTGTTACTATTTTGTTGGACTCCCCTTTTTTTGAATTTTTTATGTGTGCAATTGTGTACAATTTATACTCTATTTATATTAACATATAAGTTTAAAATTACAAAAGGAAAAAAAATCAATTTTGATAAATATAATTAAGATAAACCCATAAATTTACTTGTTTGAAAAAATCAAAAAAATATTTTTTTATGCTTTTTCTTAATTATTAAGATAACATTAAAAATTAAAAATAAATCAAATAAATTTTACATTTTCGTATTTTTTATATTTTAAGAAATTAATTAAATTAAAAAATAAACAAATTTTATTAGGGCATAATATAATGTCCCATGCTGACTCTTTCATTCCATAACAGCATTCCCTATATGTGCACAAGTTTTTGAGAAATTTGGCATATTTAAGAGTCTCCTTAATTGATTCAAGGAGTGGAATATGCACTTCCACTTTTCTGAATGTATCCAATATTTCTTTGTCTCTATGTGCCTCATCCTTTTTTTTAGTCTTCACTTCTCTCTGAGGGAAAGAAAGTGGTACAGAATTTTCTTGTTCAACATTAAATATATTTGTATTGATAGGTAATAATAGTCCATAATGGAAATATTGAATGAGTAGTTATACACTAGTTTCTTGAATCTCTCATAGTACTTCATCAAAGATTCTTTATCAATATGACTAATGTAACACCCTAACCATGCTACTTATATAAAAAGAATCATACGGTAATTAAAGTGCTATCAACTTCAAAATAATTTAACATTTAATCAAATAGCAGTGGGAAATCAAATTAAAATATTTAACAAAATCATGTTTGTCCTCAACTTCAAAACAACGTCAAAAAAACTACTCAAAAACATTAATTCAAGTTCGTTACTTAAAAGAAGTGTCCTAGCCCCGATGTTACTTTATCTAATCATAACCACTAAATAAACAACGAAAAAAATAGAAATAACGTCAAAAGCTATCTTCCACTCATAACATCAACTTCTAAGCATGATTACTAGCAAGATGTCCATGGTGGACAACATCAAAGTCAAGAAGGTGAGAATTCACTTCAATAATTAAATGGTATAAGTTGTAGGTTATAAAGCAATCACATATCAATCATTTATATTGAGCAACGAGACTCACAATAAAAATTATACTCATATGCATGTGGCACCATTTCAATAATAATACGTTCACTTAGGAACCGGGTTCATCCATCCCGAACTCTAAATCTACTTTTCTAGGATTGTGATACACTGCAATCAAAAAGTGGTGCACTCATTGCAGTCAAGGGCCTACCAACCATTAGATTTGTTTCATATTCAATCTCTACCTTTAAATGGTTTTATTTTAAAAATATTTATAAAAAAATACTTGAAGAGAGATAGACTCAAGTGACTGCAGGGAATCATTTTTCCAAAAACATACACGTTGAGAGAGAGAGATAAAGAGAGGGAGAGAGAGAGAGAGAGTTAGTTTTGGAGTCTATTTTGACTTTTTTATCTCTCTATGACCAAAATCTGAGAGAGTGATATTTTAATGTTACTATTTTTTTGGACTCCCCTTTTTTTGAATTTTCTGTGTGTGCAATTATGTACCATTTTGACTCTATTTATATTAACATATAAGTTTAAAATTACAAAAGGAAAAAAAATCAATTTTGATAAATATAATTAAGATAAACACATAAATTTACTTGTTTGAAAAAATCAAAAAAATATTTTTTTATGCTTTTTCTTAATTATTAAGATAACATTAAAAATTAAAAATAAATCAAATAAATTTTACATTTTCGTATTTTTTATATTTTATGAAATTAATTAAATTAAAAAATAAACAAATTTAAATAGGTCATAATATTATGTCCCATGTTGACTCTTTCATTCCATAACAACATTCCCTTATATGTGCACAAGTTTTTGAGAAATTTGACATATTTGAGAGTCTCCTTAATTGATTCAAGGAGTGGAATATACACTTCCACTTTTCTGAATATATCTAATATTTCTTTGTCTCTATGTGCCTCATCCCTTTTTTTAGTCTTCAATTCTCTCTGAGGGAAAGAAAGTGGTACAGGATTTTCTTGTTCAACATCAAATATATTTGTATTGATAGGTAATAATAGTCCATAATGGAAATATTGGATGAGTAGTTATTCACTAGTTTGGTGTTGAGAACAAATAGACACTAGTTTCTTGAATCTCTCATAGTACTTCATCAAAGATTCTTTATCAATATGACTAATGTAACACCCTAAGCATGCTACTTATATAAAAAGAATCATACGATAATTAAAGTGCTATCAACTTCAAAATAATTCAACATTTAATCAAATAGAAGTGGGAAATCAAATTAAAATACTCGACAAAATCATGTTTGTCCTCAACTTCAAAACAACGTCATAAAAACTACTTAAAAACATTAATTCAAGTTCGTTATTTAAAACAAGTGTCCTAGCCCCGATGTTACTTTATCTAAGCATAGCCACTAAATAAACAACGAAAAAAATAGAAATAACTTCAAAAGCTATCTTCCACTCATAACATCAACTTCAAATCATGATTATTAGCAAGATGTCCATGGTGGACAACATCAAAGCCAAGAAGGTGAGAATTCACTTCAATAATTAAATGGTATAAGTTGCAGGTTAGAAAGCAATCACATATTAATCATTATTATTGAGCAATGATACTCACAACAAAAATTATACTCATATGCATGTGGCACCATTTAAAGAATAATACATTCACTTTGGAACCGGGATCACCCTTCCCGAACTCTGAATCTACCTTTCTCGGATTGTGATCCACTGCAATCAAAAAGTGGTGCAGTCGTTGCAGTCAAGGGCTTACCAACCATTAGATTTGTTTCATATTCAATCTATACCTTTAAATGGTTTTATTTTAAAAATATTTATAAAAAAATACTTGAAGAGAGTTAGACTCAAGTGACTGCAGGGAATCATTTTTCCAAAAACATACACGTGGAGAGAGAGAGAGAGAGAGAGAGAGAGAGAGAGAGAGAGAGTTAGTTTTGGAGTCTATTTTGACTTTTTTATCTTTCTATGACAAAAATCTGAGTGAGTGATATTTTAGTGTTACTATTTTGTTGGACTCCCCTTTTTTTGAATTTTTTATGTGTGCAATTGTGTACAATTTATACTCTATTTATATTAACATATAAGTTTAAAATTACAAAAGGAAAAAAAAATCAATTTTGATAAATATAATTAAGATAAACCCATAAATTTACTTGTTTGAAAAAATCAAAAAAATATTTTTTTATGCTTTTTCTTAATTATTAAGATAACATTAAAAATTAAAAATAAATCAAATAAATTTTACATTTTCGTATTTTTTATATTTTAAGAAATTAATTAAATTAAAAAATAAACAAATTTTATTAGGGCATAATATTATGTCCCATGTTTACTCTTTCATTCCATAACAGCATTCCCTATATGTGCATAAGTTTTTGAGAAATTTGGCATATTTAAGAGTCTCCTTAATTGATTCAAGGAGTGGAATATGCACTTCCACTTTTCTGAATGTATTCAATATTTCTTTGTCTCTATGTGCCTCATCCCTTTTTTTAGTCTTCACTTCTCTCTGAGGGAAAGAAAGTGGTACATAATTTTCTTGTTCAACATTAAATATATTTGTATTGATAGGTAATAATAGTCCATAATGGAAATATTGAATGAGTAGTTATTCACTAGTTTGGTGTTGAGAACAGATATACACTAGTTTCTTGAATCTCTCATAGTACTTCATCAAAGATTCTTTATCAATATGACTAATGTAACGCCCTAACCATGCTAATTATATAAAAAGAATCATACGGTAATTAAAGTGCTATCAACTTCAAAATAATTTAACATTTAATCAAATAGCAGTGGGAAATCAAATTAAAATATTTGACAAAATCATGTTTGTCCTCAACTTCAAAACAACGTCAAAAAAACTACTCAAAAACATTAATTCAAGTTCGTTACTTAAAAGAAGTGTCCTAGCCCTGATGTTACTTTATCTAAGCATAGCCACTAAATAAACAACGAAAAAAATAGAAATAACTTCAAAAGCTATCTTCCACTCATAACATCAACTTCAAATCATGATTATTAGCAAGATGTCCATGGTGGACAACATCAAAGCCAAGAAGGTGAGAATTCACTTCAGTAATTAAATGGTATAAGTTGTAGGTTAGAAAGCAATCACATATTAATCATTTATATTGAGCAATGATACTCACAACAAAAATTATACTCATATGCATGTGGCACCATTTAAACAATAATACATTCACTTAGTAACCGGGTTCACCCTTCACGAACTCTAAATCCACCTTCTCGGATTGTTATCCACTGCAATCAAAAAGTTGTGCACTCGTTGCAATCAAGGGCCTACCAACCATTAGATTTGTTTCATATTCAATCTGTACCTTTAAATGGTTTTATTTTAAAAATATTTATAAAAAAATACTTGAAGAGAGATAGACTCAAGTGACTGCAGGGAATCATTTTTCAAAAAGCATACACGTGGAGAGAGAGAGAGAGAGAGAGAGAGAGAGAGAGAGAGAGGGGAGAGAGAGAGAGAGTGAGAGAGAGAGAGAGAGAGTTAGTTAGTTTTGGAGTCTATTTTGACTTTTTTATCTTTCTATGACCAAAATCTGAGAGAGTGATATTTTAGTGTTACTATTTTTTTGGACTCCCCTTTTTTTGAATTTTCTGTGTGTGCAATTGTATACGATTTTGACTCTATTTATACTAACATATAAGTTTAAAATTACAAAAGGAAAAAAATCAATTTTGATAAATATAATTAAGATAAACTTATAAATTTACTTGTTTTAAAAAATCACAAAAATATTTTTTTATGCTTTTTCTTAATTATTAAGATAACATTAAAAATTAAAAATAAATCTAATAAATTTTACATTTTCTTATTTTTTATATTTTAAGAAATTAATTAAATTAAAAAATAAACAAATTTAATTAGGGCATAATATTATGTCTCATGTTGACTCTTTCATTCCATAACAACATTCCCTTATATGTGCACAAGATTTTGAGAAATTTGGCATATTTAAGAGTCTCCTTAATTGATTCGAGGAGTAGAATATGCACTTCCACTTTTCTGAATGTATCTAATATTTCTTTGTCTCTATGTGCCTCATCCCTATTTTTAGTCTTCACTTCTCTCTGAGGGAAAGAAAGTGGTACAGGATGTTCTTGTTCAACATCAAATATGTTTGTATGGATAGGTAATAATAGTCCTTAATGGAAATAATGGATGAGTAGTTATTCACTAATTTGGTGTTGAGAACAAATAGACACTAGTTTCTCTAATCTCTCATAGTACTCAATCATAGATTCTTTATCAATATGACTAATGTAACACCCTAACCATGCTACTTATATAAAAAAAATCATACGGTAATTAAAGTTCTATCAACTTCAAAATAATTCAACATTTAATTCAATAGCAGCGGGAAATCAAATTAGAATACTCGACCAAATCATGTTTGTCCTCGACTTCAAAATAACGTCATAAAAACTACTCAAAAACATTAATTCAAATTCTCCATTTTAAACAATTGTCCTCACCCTGATGTTACATGATCTAAGCATAGCCAATAAATAAACCACGAAAAAATGGAAATAACTTCAAAATTTGTCTTCCACTCATAACATCAACTTCTAATCATGATTATTTGGAAGATGTCCATATGGACAACATCAAAGCAAAGAAGGTGAGAATTCACTTCAATAATTAAATGGTATAAGTTGAAGGTTAGAAAACAATCACATATTAATAATTTAAATTATGTAACGAGACTCATATCATAAATTATACTCTTATGCATGTGGCACCTTATCATCAATAATACATTCACTTAGGAACCAAGTTCACCCTTCCCAAACTCTGAATCCACCCTTATCGGATTGTGATTCACTTCAATCAAAATATGATGCAGTTGTTGCAATCAACTTCCTACCATCCATTAGATTTGATTCATATTCAATCTCTACCTTTAAATGGTTTTATTTTAAAAATATTTATAAAAAATACTTGAAGAGAGATAGACTCAAGTGACTGTAGGGAATCATTTTTCCAAAAACAATAACGTGGAGAGAGAGAGAGAGAGAGTTAGTTTTGGAGTCTATTTTGACCTTTTTATCTTTCTATGACCAATATGTGAGAGATTGATATTTTAGTGTTACTATTTTTTTGGACTCCCCTTTTTTTGAATTTTCTGTGTGTGCAATTGTGTACAATTTAGACTCTATTTATAATAAAATATAAGTTTAAAATTACAAAAGGAAAAAAATCAATTTTGATAAATATAATTAATATAAACCCATAAATTAACTTGTTTGAAAAAATCACCAAAATATTTTTTATGCTTTTTCTTAATTATTAAGATAACATTAAAAATTAAAAATAAATCAAATAAATTTTACATTTTCGTATTTTTTATATTTTAAGAAATTAATTAAATTAAAAAATAAACAAATTTAATTAGGTCATAATATTATGTCCCGTGTTGACTCTTTCATTCCATAACAACATTCCCTTATATGTGCACAAGTTTTTGAGAAATTTGACATATTTAAGAGTCTCCTTAATTGATTCAAGGAGTGGAATATACACTTCCGCTTTTCTGAATATATCTAATATTTCTTTGACTCTATGTGCCTCATCCCTTTTTTTAGTCTTCAATTCTCTCTGAGGGAAAGAAAGTGGTACAGGATTTTCTTGTTCAACATCAAATATATTTGTATTGATAGGTAATAATAGTCCATAATGGAAATATTGGATGAGTAATTATTCACTAGTTTGGTGTTGAGAACAAATAGACACTTGTTTCTTGAATCTCTCATAGTACTTCATCAAAGATTCTTTATCAAAATGACTAATGTAACACCCTAAGCATGCTACTTATATAAAAAGAATCATACGATAATTAAAGTGCTATCAACTTCAAAATAATTCAACATTTAATCAAATAGAAGTGGGAAATCAAATTAAAATACTCGACAAAATCATGTTTGTCCTCAACTTCAAAACAACGTCATAAAAACTACTTAAAAACATTAATTCAAGTTCGTTATTTAAAACCAGTGTCCTAGCCCCGATGTTACTTTATCTAAGCATAGCCACTAAATAAACAACGAAAAAAATAGAAATAACTTCAAAAGCTATCTTCCACTCATAACATCAACTTCAAATCATGATTATTAGCAAGATGTCTATGGTGGACAACATCAAAGCCAAGAAGGTGAGAATTCACTTCAGTAATTAAATGGTATAAGTTGTAGGTTAGAAAGCAATCATATATTAATCATTTATATTGAGCAACGATGCTCACAACAAAAATTATACTCATATGCACGTGGCACCATTTAAAGAATAATACATTCACTTTGGAACCGGGTTCACCCTTCCCGAACTCTGAATCTACCTTTCTCGGATTGTGATCCACTGCAATCAAAAAGTGGTGCAGTCGTTGCAGTCAAGGGCCTACCAACCATTAGATTTGTTTCATATTCAATCTCTACCTTTAAATGGTTTTATTTTAAAAATATTTATAAAAAAATACTTGAAGAGAGTTAGACTCAAGTGACTGCAGGGAATCATTTTTCCAAAAACATACACGTGGAGAGAGAGAGAGAGAGAGAGAGAGAGAGAGAGAGAGAGAGAGAGAGAGTTAGTTTTGGAGTCTATTTTAACTTTTTTATCTTTCTATGACAAAAATCTGAGTGAGTGATATTTTAGTGTTACTATTTTGTTGGACTCCCCTTTTTTTGAATTTTTTATGTGTGCAATTGTGTACAATTTATACTCTATTTATATTAACATATAAGTTTAAAATTACAAAAGGAAAAAAAATCAATTTTGATAAATATAATTAAGATAAACTCATAAATTTACTTGTTTGAAAAAATCAAAAAAATATTTTTTTATGATTTTTCTTAATTATTAAGATAACATTAAAAATTAAAAATAAATTAAATAAATTTTACATTTTCGTATTTTTTATATTTTAAGAAATTAATTAAATTAAAAAATAAACAAATTTTATTAGGGCATAATATTATGTCCCATGTTGACTCTTTCATTCCATAACAGCATTCCCTATATGTGCACAAGTTTTTGAGAAATTTGGCATATTTAAGAGTCTCCTTAATTGATTCAAGGAGTGGAATATGCACTTCCACTTTTCTGAATGTATCCAATATTTCTTTGTCTCTATGTGCCTCATCCCTTTTTTTAGTCTTCACTTCTCTCTGAGGGAAAGAAAGTGGTACAGAATTTTCTTGTTCAACATTAAATATATTTGTATTGATAGGTAATAATAGTCCATAATGGAAATATTGAATGAGTAGTTATTCACTATTTTGGTGTTGAGAACAGATATACACTAGTTTCTTGAATCTCTCATAGTACTTCATCAAAGATTCTTTACCAATATGACTAATGTAACACCCTAACCATGCTACTTATATAAAAAGAATCATACGGTAATTAAAGTGCTATCAACTTCAAAATAATTTAACATTTAATCAAATAGCAGTGGGAAATCAAATTAAAATATTTAACAAAATCATGTTTGTCCTCAACTTCAAAACAACGTCAAAAAAACTACTCAAAAACATTAATTCAAGTTCGTTACTTAAAAGAAGTGTCCTAGCCCCGATGTTACTTTATCTAATCATAACCACTAAATAAACAACGAAAAAAATAGAAATAACGTCAAAAGCTATCTTCCACTCATAACATCAACTTCTAAGCATGATTACTAGCAAGATGTCCATGGTGGACAACATCAAAGTCAAGAAGGTGATAATTCACTTCAATAATTAAATGGTATAAGTTGTAGGTTATAAAGCAATCACATATCAATCATTTATATTGAGCAACGAGACTCACAATAAAAATTATACTCATATGCATGTGGCACCATTTCAACAATAATACGTTCACTTAGGAACCGGGTTCATCCATCCCGAACTCTAAATCTACCTTTCTAGGATTGTGATACACTGCAATCAAAAAGTGGTGCACTCATTGCAGTCAAGGGCCTACCAACCATTAGATTTGTTTCATATTCAATCTCTACCTTTAAATGGTTTTATTTTAAAAATATTTATAAAAAAATACTTGAAGAGAGTTAGACTCAAGTGACTGCAGGGAATCATTTTTCCAAAAACATACACGTGGAGAGAGAGAGAGAGAGAGAGAGAGAAAGAGAGAGAGAGAGAGAGAGAGAGAGAGAGAGAGAGAGAGAGAGAGAGAGAGTTAGTTTTGGAGTCTATTTTGACTTTTTTATCTTTCTATGACAAAAATCTGAGTGAGTGATATTTTAGTGTTACTATTTTGTTGGACTCCCCTTTTTTTGAATTTTTTATGTGTGCAATTGTGTACAATTTATACTCTATTTATATTAACATATAAGTTTAAAATTACAAAAGGAAAAAAAATCAATTTTGATAAATATAATTAAGATAAACCCATAAATTTACTTGTTTGAAAAAATCAAAAAAATATTTTTTTATGCTTTTTCTTAATTATTAAGATAACATTAAAAATTAAAAATAAATCAAATAAATTTTACATTTTCGTATTTTTTATATTTTAAGAAATTAATTAAATTAAAAAATAAACAAATTTTATTAGGGCATAATATAATGTCCCATGCTGACTCTTTCATTCCATAAAAGCATTCCCTATATGTGCACAAGTTTTTGAGAAATTTGACATATTTAAGAGTCTCCTTAATTGATTCAAGGAGTGGAATATGCACTTCCACTTTTCTGAATGTATCCAATATTTCTTTGTCTCTATGTGCCTCATCCCTTTTTTTAGTCTTCACTTCTCTCTGAGGGAAAGAAAGTGGTACAGAATTTTCTTGTTCAACATTAAATATATTTGTATTGATAGGTAATAATAGTCCATAATGGAAATATTGAATGAGTAGTTATTCACTATTTTGGTGTTGAGAACAGATATACACTAGTTTCTTGAATCTCTCATAGTACTTCATCAAAGATTCTTTATCAATATGACTAATGTAACACCCTAACCATGCTACTTATATAAAAAGAATCATACGGTAATTAAAGTGCTATCAACTTCAAAATAATTTAACATTTAATCAAATAGCAGTGGGAAATCAAATTAAAATATTTAACAAAATCATGTTTGTCCTCAACTTCAAAACAACGTCAAAAAAACTACTCAAAAACATTAATTCAAGTTCGTTACTTAAAAGAAGTGTCCTAGCCCCGATGTTACTTTATCTAATCATAACCACTAAATAAACAACGAAAAAAATAGAAATAACGTCAAAAGCTATCTTCCACTCATAACATCAACTTCTAAGCATGATTACTAGCAAGATGTCCATGGTGGACAACATCAAAGTCAAGAAGGTGAGAATTCACTTCAATAATTAAATGGTATAAGTTGTAGGTTATAAAGCAATCACATATCAATCATTTATATTGAGCAATGAGACTCACAATAAAAATTATATATACTCATATGCATGTGGCACCATTTCAACAATAATACGTTCACTTAGGAACCGGGTTCATCCATCCCGAACTCTAAATCTACCTTTCTAGGATTGTGATACACTGCAATCAAAAAGTGGTGCACTCATTGCAGTCAAGGGCCTACCAACCATTAGATTTGTTTCATATTCAATCTCTACCTTTAAATGGTTTTATTTTAAAAATATTTATAAAAAAATACTTGAAGAGAGTTAGACTCAAGTGACTGCAGGGAATCATTTTTCCAAAAACATACACGTGGAGAGAGAGAGAGAGAGAGAGAGAGAGAGAGAGAGAGAGAGTTAGTTTTGGAGTCTATTTTGACTTTTTTATCTTTCTATGACAAAAATCTGAGTGAGTGATATTTTAGTGTTACTATTTTGTTGGACTCCCCTTTTTTTGAATTTTATATGTGTGCAATTGTGTACAATTTATACTCTATTTATATTAACATATAAGTTTAAAATTACAAAAGGAAAAAAAATCAATTTTGATAAATATAATTAAGATAAACCCATAAATTTACTTGTTTGAAAAAATCAAAAAAATATTTTTTTATGCTTTTTCTTAATTATTAAGATAACATTAAAAATTAAAAATAAATCAAATAAATTTTACATTTTCGTATTTTTTATATTTTAAGAAATTAATTAAATTAAAAAATAAACAAATTTTATTAGGGCATAATATAATGTCCCATGCTGACTCTTTCATTCCATAACAGCATTCCCTATATGTGCACAAGTTTTTGAGAAATTTGGCATATTTAAGAGTCTCCTTAATTGATTCAAGGAGTGGAATATGCACTTCCACTTTTCTGAATGTATCCAATATTTCTTTGTCTCTATGTGCCTCATCCCTTTTTTTAGTCTTCACTTCTCTCTGAGGGAAAGAAAGTGGTACAGAATTTTCTTGTTCAACATTAAATATATTTGTATTGATAGGTAATAATAGTCCATAATGGAAATATTGAATGAGTAGTTATTCACTATTTTGGTGTTGAGAACAAATATACACTAGTTTCTTGAATCTCTCATAGTACTTCATCAAAGATTCTTTATCAATATGACTAATGTAACACCCTAACCATGCTACTTATATAAAAAGAATCATACGGTAATTAAAGTGCTATCAACTTCAAAATAATTTAACATTTAATCAAATAGCAGTGGGAAATCAAATTAAAATATTTAACAAAATCATGTTTGTCCTCAACTTCAAAACAACGTCAAAAAAACTACTCAAAAACATTAATTCAAGTTCGTTACTTAAAAGAAGTGTCCTAGCCCCGATGTTACTTTATCTAATCATAACCACTAAATAAACAACGAAAAAAACAGAAATAACGTCAAAAGCTATCTTCCACTCATAACATCAACTTCTAATCATGATTACTAGCAAGATGTCCATGGTGGACAACATCAAAGTCAAGAAGGTGAGAATTCACTTCAATAATTAAATGGTATAAGTTGTAGGTTATAAAGCAATCACATATCAATCATTTATATTGAGCAACGAGACTCACAATAAAAATTATACTCATATGCATGTGGCACCATTTCAACAATAATACGTTCACTTAGGAACCGGGTTCATCCATCCCGAACTCTAAATCTACTTTTCTAGGATTGTGATACACTGCAATCAAAAAGTGGTGCACTCATTGCAGTCAAGGGCCTACCAACCATTAGATTTGTTTCATATTCAATCTCTACCTTTAAATGGTTTTATTTTAAAAATATTTATAAAAAAATACTTGAAGAGAGATAGACTCAAGTGACTGCAGAGAATCATTTTTCCAAAAACATACACGTTGAGAGAGAGAGAGAAAGAGAGGGAGAGAGAGAGAGAGTTAGTTTTGGAGTCTATTTTGACTTTTTTATCTCTCTATGACCAAAATCTGAGAGAGTGATATTTTAATGTTACTATTTTTTTGGACTCCCTTTTTTTTGAATTTTCTGTGTGTGCAATTATGTACCATTTTGACTCTATTTATATTAACATATAAGTTTAAAATTACAAAAGGAAAAAAAAATCAATTTTGATAAATATAATTAAGATAAACACATAAATTTACTTTTTTGAAAAAATCAAAAAAATATTTTTTTATGCTTTTTCTTAATTATTAAGATAACATTAAAAATTAAAAATAAATCAAATAAATTTTACATTTTCGTATTTTTTATATTCTAAGAAATTAATTAAATTAAAAAATAAACAAATTTAATTAGGGCATAATATTATGTCCCATGTTGACTCTTTCATTCCATAACAACATTCCCTATATGTGCACAAGTTTTTGAGAAATTTGGCATATTTAAGAGTCTCCTTAATTGATTCAAGGTGTGGAATATGCACTTCCACTTTTCTGAATGTATCCAATATTTCTTTGTCTCTATGTGCCTCATCCCTTATTTTAGTCTTCACTTCTCTCTGAGGGAAAGAAAGTGGTACAGGATTTTCTTGTTCAACATTAAATATATTTGTATTGATAGGTAATAATAGTCCATAATGGAAATATTGGATGAGTAATTATTCACTAGTTTGGTGTTGAGAACAGATAGACACTAGTTTCTTGAATCTCTCATAGTACTTCATCAAAGATTCTTTATCAATATGACTAATGTAACACCCTAACCATGCTACTTATATAAAAAGAATCATAGGGTAATTAAAGTTCTATCAACTTCAAAATAATTTAACATTTAATCAAATAGCAGTGGGAAATCAAATTAAAATATTCGACAAAATCATGTTTTTCCTCAACTTTAAAACAACGTCATAAAAACTACTCAAAAACATTAATTCAAGTTCGTTATTTAAAACAAGTGTCCTAGCCCTGACGTTACTTTATCTAAGCATAGCCACTAAATAAACAACGAAAAAAATATAAATAACTTCAAAAGCTATCTTCCACTCATAACATCAACTTCAAATCATGATTATTAGCAAGATGTCCATGGTGGACAACATCAAAGCCAAGAAGGTGAGAATTCACTTCAGTAATTAAATGGTATAAGTTGTAGGTTAGAAAGCAATCACATATTAATCATTTATATTGAGCAACAATACTCATAACAAAAATTATACTCATATGCATGTGGCACCATTTAAACAATAATACATTCACTTAGGAACCGGGTTCACCCTTCCCGAACTCTGAATCTACCTTTCTCGGATTGTTATCCACTGCAATCAAAAAGTGGTGCACTCGTTGCAATCAAGGGCCTACCAACCATTAGATTTGTTTCATATTCAATCTCTACCTTTAAATGGTTTTATTTTAAAAATATTTATAAAAAAATACTTGAAGAGAGATAGACTCAAGTGACTGTAGGGAATCATTTTTCCAAAAACATACATGTGGAGAGAGAGAGAGGGAGGGAGAGAGAGTGAGAGATAGAGAGAGAGAGTTAGTTTTGGAGTCTATTTTGACTTTTTTATCTTTCTATGACCAAAATCTGAGAGAGTGATATTTTAGTGTTACTATTTTTTTGGACTCCCTTTTTTTTGAATTTTCTTTGTGCAATTGTGTACAATTTTGACTCTATTTATATTAATATATAAGTTTAAAATTACAAAAGGAAAAAAAATCAATTTTGATAAATATAATTAAGATAAACCCATAAATTTACTTGTTTGAAAAAATCACAAAAATATTTTTTTATGCTTTTTCTTAATTATTAAGATAACATTAAAAATTAAAAATAAATCAAATAAATTTTACATTTTCGTATTTTTTTATATTTTAAGAAATTAATTAAATTAAAAATTTAACAAATTTAATTAGGGCATAATATTATGTCTCATGTTGACTCTTTCATTCCATAACAACATTCCCTTATATGTGCACAAGATTTTGAGAAATTTGGCATATTTAAGAGTCTCCTTAATTGATTCGAGGAGTAGAATATGCACTTCCACTTTTCTGAATGTATCTAATATTTCTTTGTAACTATGAGCCTCATCCCTTTTTTTAGTCTTCACTTCTCTCTGAGGGAAAGAAAGTGGTATAGGATTTTCTTGTCCAACATCAAATATATTTGTACTGATAGGTAATAATAGTCCATAATGGAAATATTGGATGAGTAGTTATTCAATAGTTTGGTGTTGAGAATAGATAGACACTAGTTTCTTGAATCTCTCATAGTACTTAATCAAAGATTCTTTATCAATATGACTAATGTAACACCCTAACCCTGCTACTTATATAAAAAGAATCATACGGTAATTAAAGTGCTATCAACTTCAAAATAATTCAACATTTAATCAAATAGCAGTGGGAAATCAAATTAAAATACTCGACAAAATCATGTTTGTCCTCAACTTCAAAACAACGTCATAAAAACTACTCAAAAACATTAATTCATGTTCGTTATTTAAAACAAGTGTCCTAGCCCCGATGTTACTTTATCTAAGCATATCCACTAAATAAACAACGAAAAAAATAGAAATAACTTCAAAAGCTATCTTCCACTCATAACATCAACTTCAAATCATTATTATTAGCAAGATGTCCATGGTGGACAACATCAAAGCCAAGAAGGTGAGAATTCACTTCAGTAATTAAATGGTATAAGTTGTAGGTTAGAAAGCAATCACATATTAATCATTTATATTGAGCAACGATACTCACAAAAAAAATTATACTCATATGCATGTGGCACCATTTAAACAATAATACATTCACTTAGGAATCGGGTTCACCCTTCCCGAACTCTGAATCTACCTTTCTCGGATTGTTATCCACTGCAATCAAAAAGTGGTGCACTCGTTGCAATCAAGGGCCTACCAACCATTAGATTTGTTTCATATTCAATCTCTACCTTTAAATGGTTTTATTTTAAAAATATTTATAAAAAAATACTTGAAGAGAGATAGACTCAAGTGACTGTAGGGAATCATTTTTCCAAAAACATACATGTGGAGAGAGAGAGAGAGAGGGAGGGAGAGAGAGAGAGAGAGATAGAGAGAGAGAGTTAGTTTTGGAGTCTATTTTGACTTTTAATCTTTCTATGACCAAAATCTGAGAGAGTGATATTTTAGTGTTACTATTTTTTTGGACTCCCTTTTTTTTGAATTTTCTATGTGCAATTGTGTACAATTTTGACTCTATTTATATTAACATATAAGTTTAAAATTACAAAAGGAAAAAAAATCAATTTTGATAAATATAATTAAGATAAACCCATAAATTTACTTGTTTGAAAAAATCACAAAAATATTTTTTTATGCTTTTTATTAATTATTAAGATAACATTAAAAATTAAAAATAAATCAAATAAATTTTACATTTTCGTATTTTTTTATATTTTAAGAAATTAATTAAATTAAAAAATAAACAAATTTAATTGGGGCATAATATTATGTCTCATGTTGACTCTTTCATTCCATAACAACATTCCTTTATATGTGCACAAGATTTTGAGAAATTTGGCATATTTAAGAGTCTCCTTAATTGATTCGAGGAGTAGAATATGCACTTCCACTTTTCTGAATGTATCTAATATTTCTTTGTAACTATGTGCCTCATCCCTTTTTTTAGTCTTCACTTCTCTCTGAGGGAAAGAAAGTGGTACAGGATTTTCTTGTTCAACATCAAATATATTTGTATTGATAGGTAATAATAGTCCATAATGGAAATATTGGATGAGTAGTTATTCACTAGTTTGGTGTTGAGAATAGATAGACACTAGTTTCTTGAATCTCTCATAGTACTTAATCAAAGATTCTTTATCAATATGACTAATGTAACACCCTAACCATGCTACTTATGTAAAAAGAATCATACGATAATTAAAGTGCTATCATCTTCAAAATAATTCAACATTTAATCAAATAGCAGTGGGAAATCAAATTAAAATACTCGACAAAATCATGTTTGTCCTCAACTTCAAAACAACGTCATAAAAACTACTCAAAAACATTAATTCATGTTCGTTATTTAAAACAAGTGTCCTAGCCCCGATGTTACTTTATCTAAGCATATCCACTAAATAAACAACGAAAAAAATATAAATAACTTCAAAAGCTATCTTCCACTCATAACATCAACTTCAAATCATGATTATTAGCAAGATGTCCATGGTGGACAACATCAAAGCCAAGAAGGTGAGAATTCACTTCAGTAATTAAATGGTATAAGTTGTAGGTTAGAAAGCAATCACATATTAATCATTTATATTGAGCAACGATACTCATAACAAAAATTATACTCATATGCATGTGGCACCATTTAAACAATAATACATTCACTTAGGAACCGAGTTCACCCTTCCCGAACTCTGAATCTACCTTTCTCGGATTGTTATCCACTACAATCAAAAAGTGGTGCACTCGTTGCAATCAAGGGCCTACCGACCATTAGATTTGTTTCATATTCAATCTCTACCTTTAAATGGTTTTATTTTAAAAATATTTATAAAAAAATACTTGAAGAGAGATAGACTCAAGTGACTGTAGGGAATCATTTTTCCAAAAACATACATGTGGAGAGAGAGAGAGGGAGGGAGAGAGAGAGATAGAGAGAGAGAGAGTTAGTTTTGGAGTCTATTTTGACTTTTTTATCTTTCTATGACCAAAATCTGAGAGAGTGATATTTTAGTGTTACTATTTTTTTGGACTCCCTTTTTTTTGAATTTTCTTTGTGCAATTGTGTACAATTTTGACTCTATTTATATTAATATATAAGTTTAAAATTACAAAAGGAAAAAAAATCAATTTTGATAAATATAATTAAGATAAACCCATAAATTTACTTGTTTGAAAAAATCACAAAAATATTTTTTTATGCTTTTTCTTAATTATTAAGATAACATTAAAAATTAAAAATAAATCAAATAAATTTTACATTTTCGTATTTTTTTATATTTTAAGAAATTAATTAAATTAAAAATTTAACAAATTTAATTAGGGCATAATATTATGTCTCATGTTGACTCTTTCATTCCATAACAACATTCCCTTATATGTGCACAAGATTTTGAGAAATTTGGCATATTTAAGAGTCTCCTTAATTGATTCGAGGAGTACAATATGCACTTCCACTTTTCTGAATGTATCTAATATTTCTTTGTAACTATGAGCCTCATCCCTTTTTTTAGTCTTCACTTCTCTCTGAGGGAAAGAAAGTGGTATAGGATTTTCTTGTCCAACATCAAATATATTTGTATTGATAGGTAATAATAGTCCATAATGGAAATATTGGATGAGTAGTTATTCAATAGTTTGGTGTTGAGAATAGATAGACACTAGTTTCTTGAATCTCTCATAGTACTTAATCAAAGATTCTTTATCAATATGACTAATGTAACACCCTAACCCTGCTACTTATATAAAAAGAATCATACGGTAATTAAAGTGCTATCAACTTCAAAATAATTCAACATTTAATCAAATAGCAGTGGGAAATAAAATTAAAATACTCGACAAAATCATGTTTGTCCTCAACTTTAAAACAACGTCATAAAAACTACTAAAAAACATTAATTCATGTTCGTTATTTAAAACAAGTGTCCTAGCCCCGATGTTACTTTATCTAAGCATATCCACTAAATAAACAACGAAAAAAATAGAAATAACTTCAAAAGCTATCTTCCACTCATAACATCAACTTCAAATCATGATTATTAGCAAGATGTCCATGGTGGACAACATCAAAGCCAAGAAGGTGAGAATTCACTTCAGTAATTAAATGGTATAAGTTGTAGGTTAGAAAGCAATCACATATTAATCATTTATATTGAGCAACGATACTCACAACAAAAATTATACTCATATGCATGTGGCACCATTTAAACAATAATACATTCACTTAGGAATCGGGTTCACCCTTCCCGAACTCTGAATCTACCTTTCTCGGATTGTTATCCACTGCAATCAAAAAGTGGTGCACTCGTTGCAATCAAGGGCCTACCAACCATTAGATTTGTTTCATATTCAATCTCTACCTTTAAATGGTTTTATTTTAAAAATATTTATAAAAAAATACTTGAAGAGAGATAGACTCAAGTGACTGTAGGGAATCATTTTTCCAAAAACATACATGTGGAGAGAGAGAGAGAGGGAGGGAGAGAGAGAGAGAGATAGAGAGAGAGAGTTAGTTTTGGAGTCTATTTTGACTTTTAATCTTTCTATGACCAAAATCTGAGAGAGTGATATTTTAGTGTTATTATTTTTTTGGACTCCCTTTTTTTTGAATTTTCTATGTGCAATTGTGTACAATTTTGACTCTATTTATGTTAACATATAAGTTTAAAATTACAAAAGGAAAAAAAATCAATTTTGATAAATATAATTAAGATAAACCCATAAATTTACTTGTTTGAAAAAATCACAAAAATATTTTTTTATGCTTTTTCTTAATTATTAAGATAACATTAAAAATTAAAAATAAATCAAATAAATTTTACATTTTCGTATTTTTTTATATTTTAAGAAATTAATTAAATTAAAAAATAAACAAATTTAATTGGGGCATAATATTATGTCTCATGTTGACTCTTTCATTCCATAACAACATTCCCTTATATGTGCACAAGATTTTGAGAAATTTGGCATATTTAAGAGTCTCCTTAATTGATTCGAGGAGTAGAATATGCACTTCCACTTTTCTGAATGTATCTAATATTTCTTTGTAACTATGTGCCTCATCCCTTTTTTTAGTCTTCACTTCTCTCTGAGGGAAAGAAAGTGGTACAGGATTTTCTTGTTCAACATCAAATATATTTGTATTGATAGGTAATAATAGTCCATAATGGAAATATTGGATGAGTAGTTATTCACTAGTTTGGTGTTGAGAATAGATAGACACTAGTTTCTTGAATCTCTCATAGTACTTAATCAAAGATTCTTTATCAATATGACTAATGTAACACCCTAACCCTGCTACTTATATAAAAAGAATCATACGGTAATTAAAGTGCTATCAACTTCAAAATAATTCAACATTTAATCAAATAGCAGTGGGAAATCAAATTAAAATACTCGACAAAATCATGTTTGTCCTCAACTTCAAAACAACGTCATAAAAACTACTCAAAAACATTAATTCATGTTCGTTATTTAAAACAAGTGTCCTAGCCCCGATGTTACTTTATCTAAGCATATCCACTAAATAAACAACGAAAAAAATAGAAATAACTTCAAAAGCTATCTTCCACTCATAACATCAACTTCAAATCATGATTATTAGCAAGATGTCCATGGTGGACAACATCAAAGCCAAGAAGGTGAGAATTCACTTCAGTAATTAAATGGAATAAGTTGTAGGTTAGAAAGCAATCACATATTAATCATTTATATTGAGCAACGATACTCACAACAAAAATTATACTCATATGCATGTGGCACCATTTAAACAATAATACATTCACTTAGGAATCGGGTTCACCCTTCCCGAACTCTGAATCTACCTTTCTCGGATTGTTATCCACTGCAATCAAAAAGTGGTGCACTCGTTGCAATCAAGGGCCTACCAACCATTAGATTTGTTTCATATTCAATCTCTACCTTTAAATGGTTTTATTTTAAAAATATTTATAAAAAAATACTTGAAGAGAGATAGACTCAAGTGACTGTAGGGAATCATTTTTCCAAAAACATACATGTGGAGAGAGAGAGGGAGGGAGAGAGAGAGAGAGATAGAGAGAGAGAGTTGGTTTTGGAGTCTATTTTGACTTTTTTATCTTTCTATGACCAAAATCTGAGAGAGTGATATTTTAGTGTTACTATTTTTTTGGACTCCCTTTTTTTTTTAATTTTCTGTGTGCAATTGTGTACAATTTTGACTCTATTTATATTAACATATAAGTTTAAAATTACAAAAGGAAAAAAAATCAATTTTGATAAATATAATTAGGATAAACCCATAAATTTAATTGTTTGAAAAAATCAGAAAAATATTTTTTTATGCTTTTTCTTAATTATTAAGATAACATTAAAAATTAAAAATAAATCAAATAACTTTTACATTTTCGTATTTTTTATATTTTAAGAAATTAATTAAATTAAAAAATAAACAAATTTAATTAGGGCATAATATTATGTCTCATGTTGACTCTTTCATTCCATAACAACATTCCCTTATATGTGCACAAGATTTTGAGAAATTTGGCATATTTAAGAGTCTCCTTAATTGATTCGAGGAGTAGAATATGCACTTCCACTTTTCTGAATGTATTTAATATTTCTTTGTCTCTATGTGCCTCATTCATTTTTTTAGTCTTCACTTCTCTCTGAGGGAAAGAAAGTGGTACAGGATTTTCTTGTTAAACGTCAAATATATTTGTATTGATAGGTAATAATAGTCCATAATGGAAATATTGGATGAGTAGTTATTCACTAGTTTGGTGTTGAGAATAGATAGACACTAGTTTCTTGAATCTCTCATAGTACTTAATCAAAGATTCTTTATCAATATGACTAATCTAACACCCTAACCATTCTACTTATATAAAAAGAATCATACAGTAATTAAAGTGCTATCAACTTCAAAATAATTCAACATTTAATCAAATAGCAGTGGGAAATCAAATTAAAATACTCGACAAAATCATGTTTGTCCTCAACTTCAAAACAACGTCATAAAAACTACTCAAAAACATTAATTCAAGTTCGTTATTTAAAACAAGTGTCCTAGCCCCGATGTTACTTTATCTAAGCATAGCCCCTAAATAAACAACGAAAAAAATAGAAATAACTTTAAAAGCTATCTTCCATTCATAACATCAACTTCAAATCATGATTATTAGCAAGATGTCCATGGTGGACAACATCAAAGCGAAGAAGGTGAGAATTCACTTCAGTAATTAAATGGTATAAGTTGTAGGTTAGAAATCAATCATATATTAATAATTTATATTGAGCAACGATACTCACAAAAAAAATTATACTCATATGCATGTGGCACCATTTCAACAATAATACATTCACTTAGGAACCGGGTTCACCCTTCCCGAACTCTGAATCTACCTTTCTTGGATTGTTATCCACTGCAATCAAAAAGTGGTGCACTCGTTGCAATCAAGGGCCTACCAACCATTAGATTTATTTCATATTCAATCTCTACCTTTAAATGGTTTTATTTTAAAAATATTTATAAAAAAATACTTGAAGAGAGATAGACTCAAGTGACTGCAAGGAATCATTTTTCCAAAAACATACACGTGGAGAGAGAGAGAGAGAGAGGCAGGGAGAGAGAGAGAGAGAGAGAGAGAGATAGAGAGAGAGAGTTAGTTTTGGAGTCTATTTTGACTTTTTTATCTTTCTATGACCAAAATCTGAGAGAGTGATATTTTAGTGTTACTATTTTTTTGGACTCCCTTTTTTTTGAATTTTCTGTGTGCAATTGTGTACAATTTTGACTCTATTTATATTAACATATAAGTTTAAAATTACAAAAGGAAAAAAATCAATTTTGATAAATATAATTAGGATAAACCCATAAATTTACTTGTTTGAAAAAATCACAAAAATATTTTTTTATGCTTTTTCTTAATTATTAAGATAACATTAAAAATTAAAAATAAATCAAATAAATTTTACATTTTCGTATTTTTTAATATTTTAAGAAATTAATTAAATTAAAAAATAAACAAATTTAATTAGGGCATAATATTATGTCTCATGTTGACTCTTTCATTCCATAACAACATTCCCTTATATGTGCACAAGATTTTGAGAAATTTGGCATATTTAAGAGTCTCCTTAATTGATTCGAGGAGTAGAATATGCACTTCCACTTTTCTGAATGTATCTAATATTTCTTTGTCTCTATGTGCCTCATCCATTTTTTTAGTCTTCACTTCTCTATGAGGGAAAGAAAGTGGTACAGGATTTTCTTGTTCAACATCAAATATATTTGTATTGATAGGTAATAATAGTCCATAATGGAAATATTGGATGAGTAGTTATTCACTAGTTTGGTGTTGAGAATAGATAGACACTAGTTTCTTGAATCTCTCATAGTACTTAATCAAAGATTCTTTATCAATATGACTAATGTAACACCCTAACCATTCTACTTATATAAAAAGAATCATACGGTAATTAAAGTGCTATCAACTTCAAAATAATTCAACATTTAATCAAATAGCAGTGGGAAATCAAATTAAAATACTCGACAAAATCATGTTTGTCCTCAACTTCAAAACAACGTCATAAAAACTACTCAAAAACATTAATTCATGTTCGTTATTTAAAACAAGTGTCCTAGCCCCGATGTTACTTTATCTAAGCATATCCACTAAATAAACAACGAAAAAAATAGAAATAACTTCAAAAGCTATCTTCCACTCATAACATCAACTTCAAATCATGATTATTAGCAAGAAGTCCATGGTGGACAACATCAAAGCCAAGAAGGTGAGAATTCACTTCAGTAATTAAATGGTATAAGTTGTAGGTTAGAAAGCAATCACATATTAATCATTTATATTGAGCAACGATACTCACAACAAAAATTATACTCATATGCACGTGGCACCATTTAAACAATAATACATTCACTTAGGAATCGGGTTCACCCTTCCCGAACTCTGAATCTACCTTTCTCGGATTGTTATCCACTGCAATCAAAAAGTGGTGCACTCGTTGCAATCAAGGGCCTACCAACCATTAGATTTGTTTCATATTCAATCTCTACCTTTAAATGGTTTTATTTTAAAAATATTTATAAAAAAATACTTGAAGAGAGATAGACTCAAGTGACTGTAGGGAATCATTTTTCCAAAAACATACATGTGGAGAGAGAGAGGGAGGGAGAGAGAGAGAGAGATAGAGAGAGAGAGTTGGTTTTGGAGTCTATTTTGACTTTTTTATCTTTCTATGACCAAAATCTGAGAGAGTGATATTTTAGTGTTACTATTTTTTTGGACTCCCTTTTTTTTGAATTTTCTGTGTGCAATTGTGTACAATTTTGACTCTATTTATATTAACATATAAGTTTAAAATTACAAAAGGAAAAAAAAATCAATTTTGATAAATATAATTAGGATAAACCCATAAATTTAATTGTTTGAAAAAATCACAAAAATATTTTTTTATGCTTTTTCTTAATTATTAAGATAACATTAAAAATTAAAAATAAATCAAATAAATTTTACATTTTCGTATTTTTTATATTTTAAGAAATTAATTAAATTAAAAAATAAACAAATTTAATTAGGGCATAATATTATGTCTCATGTTGACTCTTTCATTCCATAACAACATTCCCTTATATGTGCACAAGATTTTGAGAAATTTGGCATATTTAAGAGTCTCCTTAATTGATTCGAGGAGTAGAATATGCACTTCCACTTTTCTGAATGTATTTAATATTTCTTTGTCTCTATGTGCCTCATCCATTTTTTTAGTCTTCACTTCTCTCTGAGGGAAAGAAAGTGGTACAGGATTTTCTTGTTCAACGTCAAATATATTTGTATTGATAGGTAATAATAGTCCATAATGGAAATATTGGATGAGTAGTTATTCACTAGTTTGGTGTTGAGAATAGATAGACACTAGTTTCTTGAATCTCTCATAGTACTTAATCAAAGATTCTTTATCAATATGACTAATGTAACACCTTAACCATTCTACTTATATAAAAAGAATCATACAGTAATTAAAGTGCTATTAACTTCAAAATAATTCAACATTTAATCAAATAGCAGTGGGAAATCAAATTAAAATACTCGACAAAATCATGTTTGTCCTCAACTTCAAAACAACGTCATAAAAACTACTCAAAAACATTAATTCAAGTTCGTTATTTAAAACAAGTGTCCTAGCCCCGATGTTACTTTATCTAAGCATAGCCCCTAAATAAACAACGAAAAAAATAGAAATAACTTTAAAAGCTATCTTCCATTCATAACATCAACTTCAAATCATGATTATTAGCAAGATGTCCATGGTGGACAACATCAAAGCGAAGAAGGTGAGAATTCACTTCAGTAATTAAATGGTATGAGTTGTAGGTTAGAAATCAATCATATATTAATAATTTATATTGAGCAACGATACTCACAAAAAAAATTATACTCATATGCATGTGGCACCATTTCAACAATAATACATTCACTTAGGAACCGGGTTCACCCTTCCCGAACTCTGAATCTACCTTTCTCGGATTGTTATCCACTGCAATCAAAAAGTGGTGCACTCGTTGCAATCAAGGGCCTACCAACCATTAGATTTATTTCATATTCAATCTCTACCTTTAAATGATTTTATTTTAAAAATATTTATAAAAAAATACTTGAAGAGAGATAGACTCAAGTGACTGCAAGGAATCATTTTTCCAAAAACATACACGTGGAGAGAGAGAGAGAGAGGCAGGGAGAGAGAGAGAGAGAGATAGAGAGAGAGAGAGTTAGTTTTGGAGTCTATTTTGACTTTTTTATCTTTCTATGACCAAAATCTGAGAGAGTGATATTTTAGTGTTACTATTTTTTTGGACTCCCTTTTTTTTGAATTTTCTGTGTGCAATTGTGTACAATTTTGACTCTATTTATATTAACATATAAGTTTAAAATTACAAAAGGAAAAAAATCAATTTTGATAAATATAATTAGGATAAACCCATAAATTTACTTGTTTGAAAAAATCACAAAAATATTTTTTTATGCTTTTTCTTAATTATTAAGATAACATTAAAAATTAAAAATAAATCAAATAAATTTTACATTTTCGTATTTTTTAATATTTTAAGAAATTAATTAAATTAAAAAATAAACAAATTTAATTAGGGCATAATATTATGTCTCATGTTGACTCTTTCATTCCATAACAACATTCCCTTATATGTGCACAAGATTTTGAGAAATTTGGCATATTTAAGAGTCTCCTTAATTGATTCGAGGAGTAGAATATGCACTTCCACTTTTCTGAATGTATCTAATATTTCTTTGTCTCTATGTGCCTCATCCATTTTTTTAGTCTTCACTTCTCTATGAGGGAAAGAAAGTGGTACAGGATTTTCTTGTTCAACATCAAATATATTTGTATTGATAGGTAATAATAGTCCATAATGGAAATATTGGATGAGTAGTTATTCACTAGTTTGGTGTTGAGAATAGATAGACACTAGTTTCTTGAATCTCTCATAGTACTTAATCAAAGATTCTTTATCAATATGACTAATGTAACACCCTAACCATTCTACTTATATAAAAAGAATCATACGGTAATTAAAGTGCTATCAACTTCAAAATAATTCAACATTTAATCAAATAGCAGTGGGAAATCAAATTGAAATACTCGACAAAATCATGTTTGTCCTCAACTTCAAAACAACGTCATAAAAACTACTCAAAAACATTAATTCAAGTTCGTTATTTAAAACAAGTGTCCTAGCCCCGATGTTACTTTATCTAAGCATAGCCCCTAAATAAACAACGAAAAAAATAGAAATAACTTCAAAAGCTATCTTCCATTCATAACATCAACTTCAAATCATGATTATTAGCAAGATGTACATGGTGGACAACATCAAAGCGAAGAAGGTGAGAATTCACTTCAGTAATTAAATGGTATAAGTTGTAGGTTAGAAATCAATCATATATTAATAATTTATATTGAGCAACGATACTCACAAAAAAAATTATACTCATATGCATGTGGCACCATTTCAACAATAATACATTCACTTAGGAACCGGGTTCACCCTTCCCGAACTCTGAATCTACCTTTCTCGGATTGTTATCCACTGCAATCAAAAACTGGTGCACTCGTTGCAATCAAGGGCCTACCAACCATTAGATTTATTTCATATTCAATCTCTACCTTTAAATGGTTTTATTTTAAAAATATTTATAAAAAAATACTTGAAGAGAGATAGACTCAAGTGACTTCAGGGAATCATTTTTCCAAAAACATACACGTGGAGAGAGAGAGAGAGAGAGGCAGGGAGAGAGAGAGAGATAGAGAGAGAGAGAGAGTTAGTTTTGGAGTCTATTTTGACTTTTTTTTATCTTTTTATGACCAAAATCTGAGAGAGTGATATTTTAGTGTTACTATTTTTTTGGACTCCCTTTTTTTGAATTTTATGTGTGCAATTGTGTACAATTTTGACTCTATTTATGTTAACATATAAGTTTAAAATTACAAAAGCAAAAAAATCAATTTTGATAAATATAATTAGGATAAACCCATAAATTTACTTGTTTGAAAAAATCACAAAAATATTTTTTTATGCTTTTTCTTAATTATTAAGATAACATTAAAAATTAAAAATAAATCAAATAAATTTTACATTTTCGTATTTTTTAATATTTTAAGAAATTAATTAAATTAAAAAATAAACAAATTTAATTAGGGCATAATATTATGTCTCATGTTGACTCTTTCATTCCATAACAACATTCTCTTATATGTGCACAAGATTTTGAGAAATTTGGCATATTTAAGAGTCTCCTTAATTGATTCGAGGAGTAGAATATGCACTTCCACTTTTCTGAATGTATCTAATATTTCTTTGTCTCTATGTGCCTCATCCATTTTTTTAGTCTTCACTTCTCTCTAAGGGAAAGAAAGTGGTACAGGATTTTCTTGTTCAACATCAAATATATTTGTATTGATAGGTAATAATAGTCCATAATGGAAATATTGGATGAGTAGTTATTCACTAGTTTGGTGTTGAGAATAGATAGACACTAGTTTCTTGAATCTCTCATAGTACTTCATCAAAGATTCTTTATCAATATGACTAATGTAACACCCTAACCATGCTACTTATATAAAAAGAATCATACGGTAATTAAAGTGCTATCAACTTCAAAATAATTCAACATTTAATCAAATAGAAGTGGGAAATCAAATTAAAATACTCGACAAAATCATGTTTGTCCTCAACTTCAAAACAACGTCATAAAAACTACTCAAAAACATTAATTCAAGTTCGTTATTTAAAACAAGTGTCCTAGCCCCGATGTTACTTTATCTAAGCATAACCCCTAAATAAACAACGAAAAAAATAGAAATAACTTCAAAAGCTATCTTCCATTCATAACATCAACTTCAAATCATGATTATTAGCAAGATGTTCATGGTGGACAACATCAAAGCGAAGAAGGTGAGAATTCACTTCAGTAATTAAATGGTATAAGTTGTAGGTTAGAAATTATTCATATATTAATAATTTATATTGAGCAACGATACTCACAAAAAAAATTATACTCATATGCATGTGGCACCATTTCAACAATAATACATTCACTTAGGAACCAGGTTCACCCTTCCCGAACTCTGAATCTACCTTTCTCGGATTGTTATCCACTGCAATCAAAAACTGGTGCACTCGTTGCAATCAAGGGCCTACCAACCATTAGATTTATTTCATATTCAATCTCTACCTTTAAATGGTTTTATTTTAAAAATATTTATAAAAAAATACTTGAAGAGAGATAGACTCAAGTGACTTCAGGGAATCATTTTTCCAAAAACATACACGTGGAGAGAGAGAGAGAGGCAGGGAGAGAGAGAGATAGAGAGAGAGAGAGAGAGAGTTAGTTTTGGAGTCTATTTTGACTTTTTTTATCTTTCTATGACCAAAATCCGAGAGAGTGATATTTTAGTGTTACTATTTTTTTGGACTCCCTTTTTTTTGAATTTTCTGTGTGCAATTGTGTACAATTTTGACTCTATTTATATTAACATATAAGTTTAAAATTACAAAAGGAAAAAAATCAATTTTGATAAATATAATTAGGATAAACCCATAAATTTATTTGTTTGAAAAAATCACAAAAATATTTTTTTATGGTTTTTCTTAATTATTAAGATAACATTAAAAATTAAAAATAAATCAAATAAATTTTACATTTTCGTATTTTTTAATATTTTAAGAAATTAATTAAATTAAAAAATAAACAAATTTAATTAGGGCATAATATTATGTCTCATGTTGACTCTTTCATTCCATAACAACATTCCCTTATATGTGCACAAGATTTTGAGAAATTTGGCATATTTAAGAGTCTCCTTAATTGATTCGAGGAGTAGAATATGCACTTCCACTTTTCTGAATGTATCTAATATTTCTTTGTCTCTATGTGCCTCATCCATTTTTTTAGTCTTCACTTCTCTCTGAGGGAAAGAAAGTGGTACAGGATTTTCTTGTTCAACATCAAATATATTTGTATTGATAGGTAATAATAGTCCATAATGGAAATATTGGATGAGTAGTTATTCACTAGTTTGGTGTTGAGATTAGATAGACACTAGTTTCTTGAATCTCTCATAGTACTTAATCAAAGATTCTTTATCAATATGACTAATGTAACACCCTAACCATTCTACTTATATAAAAAGAATCATACGGTAATTAAAGTGCTATCAACTTCAAAATAATTCAACATTTAATCAAATAGCAGTGGGAAATCAAATTAAAATACTCGACAAAATCATGTTTGTCCTCAACTTCAAAACAACGTCATAAAAACTACTCAAAAACATTAATTCAAGTTCGTTATTTAAAACAAGTGTCCTAGCCCCGATGTTACTTTATCTAAGCATAGCCCCTAAATAAACAACGAAAAAAATAGAAATAACTTCAAAAGCTATCTTCCATTCATAACATCAACTTCAAATCATGATTATTAGCAAGATGTCCATGGTGGACAACATCAAAGCGAAGAAGGTGAGAATTCACTTCAGTAATTAAATGGTATAAGTTGTAGGTTAGAAATCAATCATATATTAATAATTTATATTGAGCAACGATACTCACAAAAAAAATTATACTCATATGCATGTGGCACCATTTCAACAATAATACATTCACTTAGGAACCGGGTTCACCCTTCCCGAACTCTGAATCTACCTTTCTCGGATTGTTATCCACTGCAATCAAAAACTGGTGCACTCGTTGCAATCAAGGGCCTACCAACCATTAGATTTATTTCATATTCAATCTCTACCTTTAAATGGATTTATTTTAAAAATATTTATAAAAAAATACTTGAAGAGAGATAGACTCAAGTGACTTCAGGGAATCATTTTTCCAAAAACATACACGTGGAGAGAGAGAGAGAGAGAGGCAGGGAGAGAGAGAGAGAGATAGAGAGAGAGGGAGAGTTAGTTTTGGAGTCTATTTTGACTTTTTTTTTTATCTTTCTATGACCAAAATCTGAGAGAGTGATATTTTAGTGTTACTATTTTTTTGGACTCCTTTTTTTTTTGAATTTTCTGTGTGCAATTGTGTACAATTTTGACTCTATTTATATTAACATATAAGTTTAAAATTACAAAAGGAAAAAAATCAATTTTGATAAATATAATTAGGATAAACCCATAAATTTACTTGTTTGAAAAAATCACAAAAATATTTTTTTATTCTTTTTCTTAATTATTAACATAACATTAAAAATAAAAAATAAATCAAATAAATTTTACATTTTCGTATTTTTTAATATTTTAAGAAATTAATTAAATTAAAAAATAAACAAATTTAATTAGGGCATAATATTATGTCTCATGTTGACTCTTTCATTCCATAACAACATTCCCTTATATGTGCACAAGATTTTGAGAAATTTGGCATATTTAAGAGTCTCCTTAATTGATTCGAGGAGTAGAATATGCACTTCCACTTTTCTGAATGTATCTAATATTTCTTTGTCTCTTTGTGCCTCATCCATTTTTTTAGTCTTCACTTCTCTCTGAGGGAAAGAAAGTGGTACAGGATTTTCTTGTTCAACATCAAATATATTTGTATTGATAGGTAATAATAGTCCATAATGGAAATATTGGATGAGTAGTTATTCACTAGTTCAGTGTTGAGATTAGATAGACACTAGTTTCTTGAATCTCTCATAGTACTTAATCAAAGATTCTTTATCAATATGACTAATGTAACACCCTAACCATTCTACTTATATAAAAAGAATCATACGGTAATTAAAGTGCTATCAACTTCAAAATAATTCAACATTTAATCAAATAGCAGTGGGAAATCAAATTAAAATACTCGACAAAATCATGTTTGTCCTCAACTTCAAAACAACGTCATAAAAACTACTCAAAAACATTAAATAAAGTTCGTTATTTAAAACAAGTGTCCTAGCCCCGATGTTACTTTATCTAAGCATAGCCCCTAAATAAACAACGAAAAAAATAGAAATAACTTCAAAAGCTATCTTCCATTCATAACATCAACTTCAAATCATGATTATTAGCAAGATGTCCATGGTGGACAACATCAAAGCGAAGAAGGTGAGAATTCACTTCAGTAATTAAATGGTATAAGTTGTAGGTTAGAAATCAATCATATATTAATAATTTATATTGAGCAACGATACTCACAAAAAAAATTATACTCATATGCATGTGGCACCATTTCAACAATAATACATTCACTTAGGAACCGGGTTCACCCTTCCCGAACTCTGAATCTACCTTTCTCGGATTGTTATTTACTGCAATCAAAAAGTGGTGCACTCGTTGCAATCAAGGGCCTACCAACCATTAGATTTATTTCATTTTCAATCTCTACCTTTAAATGGTTTTATTTTAAAAATATTTATAAAAAAATATTTGAAGAGAGATAGACTCAAGTGACTGCAGGGAATCATTTTTCCAAAAACATACACGTGGAGAGAGAGAGAGAGGCAGGGAGAGAGAGAGAGATAGAGAGAGAGAGAGTTAGTTTTAGAGTCTATTTTGACTTTTTTATCTTTCTATGACCAAAATCTGAGAGAGTGATATTTTAGTGTTACTATTTTTTTGGACTCCCTTTTTTTTGAATTTTCTGTGTGCAATTGTGTACAATTTTGACTCTATTTATATTAACATATAAGTTTAAAATTACAAAAGGAAAAAAATCAATTTTGATAAATATAATTAGGATAAACCCATAAATTTACTTGTTTGAAAAAATCACAAAAATATTTTTTTATGCTTTTTCTTAATTATTAAGATAACATTAAAAATTAAAAATAAATCAAATAAATTTTACATTTTCGTATTTTTTAATATTTTAAGAAATTAATTAAATTAAAAAATAAACAAATTTAATTAGGGCATAATATTATGTCTCATGTTGACTCTTTCATTCCATAACAACATTCCCTTATATGTGCACAAGATTTTGAGAAATTTGGCATATTTAAGAGTCTCCTTAATTGATTCGAGGAGTAGAATATGCACTTCCACTTTTCTGAATGTATCTAATATTTCTTTGTCTCTATGTGCCTCATCCATTTTTTTAGTCTTCACTTCTCTCTAAGGGAAAGAAAGTGGTACAGGATTTTCTTGTTCAACATCAAATATATTTGTATTGATAGGTAATAATAGTCCATAATGGAAATATTGGATGAGTAGTTATTCACTAGTTTGGTGTTGAGAATAGATAGACACTAGTTTCTTGAATCTCTCATAGTACTTAATCAAAGATTCTTTATCAATATGACTAATGTAACACCCTAACAATTCTACTTATATAAAAAGAATCATACGGTAATTAAAGTGCTATCAACTTCAAAATAATTCAACATTTAATCAAATAGCAGTGGGAAATCAAATTAAAATACTCGACAAAATCATGTTTGTCCTCAACTTCAAAACAACGTCATAAAAACTACTCAAAAACATTAATTCAAGTTCGTTATTTAAAATAAGTGTCCTAGCCCCGATGTTACTTTATCTAAGCATAGCCCCTAAATAAACAACGAAAAAAATAGAAATAACTTCAAAAGCTATCTTCCATTCATAACATCAACTTCAAATCATGATTATTAGCAAGATGTCCATGGTGGACAACATCAAAGCCAAGAAGGTGAGAATTCACTTCAGTAGTTAAATGGTATAAGTTGTAGGTTAGAAAGCAATCACATATTAATCATTTATATTGAGCAACCATACTCACAACAAAAGTTATACTCAAATGCATGTGGCACCATTTCAACAATAATACATTCACTTAGGAACCGGGTTCACCCTTCCCGAACTCTGAATCTACCTTTCTCGGATTGTTATCCACTGCAATCAAAAAGTGGTTCACTCGTTGCAATCAAGGGCCTACCAACCATTAGATTTGTTTCATATTCAATCTCTACCTTTAAATGGTTTTATTTTAAAAATATTTTTAAAAAGTACTTGAAGAGAGATAGACTCAAGTGACTGCAGGGAATCATTTTTCCAAAAACATACACATGGAGAGAGAGAGAGAAGGAGAGAGAGAGAGAGAGAGAGAGAGAGAGAGAGAGAGTTAGTTTTGGAGTCTATTTTGACTTTTTTTATCTTTCTATAACCAAAATCTGAGAGAGTGATATTTTAGTGTTACTATTTTTTTGGAGTCCCCTTTTTTTGAATTTTGTGTGCAATTGTATACAATTTTGACTCTATTTATATTAACATATAAGTTTAAAATTACAAAAGGTAAAAAAAAATTCAATTTTGATAAATATAATTAAGATAAACCCATAAATTTACTTGTTTGAAAAAATCACAAGAATATTTTTTTATGCTTTTTCTTAATTATTAAGATAACATTAAAAATTAAAAATAAATCAAATAAATTTTACATTTTCATATTTTTTATATTTTAAGAAATTAATTAAATTAAAAAATAAACAAATTTAATTAGGGCATAATATTATGTCTCATGTTGACTCTTTCATTCCATAACAACATTCCCTTATATGTGCACAAGATTTTGAGAAATTTGGCATATTAAAGAGTCTCCTTAATTGATTCGAGGAGTAGAATATTCACTTCCACTTTTCTGAATGTATCTAATATTTCTTTGTCTCTATGTGCCTCATCCCTTTTTTTAGTCTTCACTTCTCTCTGAGGGAAAGAAAGTGGTACAGGTTTTCTTATTCAACATTAAATATATTTGTATTGATAGGTAATAATAGTCCATAATGGAAATATTGGATGAGTAGTTATTCACTAGTTTGGTGTTGAGAATAGATAGACACTAGTTTCTTGAATCTCTCATAGTACTTAATCAAAGATTCTTTATCAATATGACTAATGTAACACCCTAACCATGCTACATATATAAAAAGAATCATACGGTAATTAAAGTGCTATCAACTTCAAAATAATTCAACATTTAATAAAATAGCAGTGGGAAATCAAATTAAAATACTCGACAAAATCATGTTTGTCCTCAACTTCAAAACAACGTCATAAAAACTACTCAAAAACATTAATTCAAGTTCGTTATTTAAAACAAGTGTCCTAGCCCCGATGTTACTTTATCTAAGCATAGCCACTAAATAAACAACGAAAAAAAATAGAAATAACTTCAAAAGCTATCTTCCACTCATAACATCAACTTATAATCATCATTATTAGCAAAATGTCCATGGTGGGCAACATCAAAGCCAAGAAGGTGAGAATTCACTTCTATAATTAAATGGTATAAGTTGTAGGTTAGAAAGCAATCACATATTAATCATTTCAATTGAGCAACGAGACTCACAACAAAAATAATACTCATATGCATGTGGCACCATTTCAACAATAATATGTTCACTTTGGAACCGAGTTCACCCTTCCCGAACTCTAAATCTACCTTTCTCGGATTGTGATCCACTGCAATCAAAAAGTGGTGCAGTCGTTGCAGTCAAGGGCCTGCCAACCATTAGATTTGTTTCATATTCAATCTCTACCTTTAAATGGTTTTATTTTAAAAATATTTATAAAAAAATACTTGAAGAGAGATAGACTCAAGTGACTGCAGGGAATCATTTTTCCAAAAACATACACGTGGTTAGAGAGAGAGAGAGAGAGAGAGAGAGAGAGAGAGAGAGAGAGAGAGAGAGTTAGTTTTGGAGTCTATTTTGACTCTTTTATCTTTCTATGACCAAAATCTGAGTGAGTGATATTTTAGTGTTACTATTTTGTTGGACTCCCCTTTTTTTGAATTTTTTATGTGTGCAATTGTGTACAATTTATACTCTATTTATATTAACATATAAGTTTAAAATTACAAAAGGAAAAAAAATCAATTTTGATAAATATAATTAAGATAAACCCATAAATTTACTTGTTTCAAAAAATCACAAAAAATATTTTTTTATGCTTTTTCTTAATTATTAAGATAACATTAAAAATTAAAAATAAATCAAATAAATTTTACATTTTCGTATTTTTTATATTTTAAGAAATTAATTAAATTAAAAAATAAACAAATCTAATTAGGGCATAATATTATGTCCCATGTTGACTCTTTCATTCCATAACAACATTCCTTATATGTGCACAAGTTTTTGAGAAATTTGGCATATTTAAGAGTCCCCTTAATTGATTCAAGGAGTTTAATATACACTTCCATTTTTCTAAATATATCTAATATTTCTTTGTCTCTATGTGCCTCATCCCTTTTTTTAGTCTTCACTTCGCTCTGAGGGAAAGAAAGTGGTACAGGATTTTCTTGTTCAACATCCAATATATTTGTATTGATAGGTAATAATAGTCCAAAATGGAAATATTGGATGAGTAGTTATTCACTAGTTTGGTGTTGAGAATAGATAGACACTAGTTTCTTGAATCTCTCATAGTACTAATCAAAGATTCTTTATCAATATGACTAATGTAACACCCTAACCACGCTACTTATATAAAAAGAATCATACGGTAATTAAAGTGCTATCAAATTCAAAATAATTCAACATTTAATCAAATAGCATTGGGAAATCAAATTAAAATACTCGACAAAATCATGTTTGTCCTCAACTTCAAAACAACGTCATAAAAACTATTCAAAAACATTAATTCAAGTTCGTTATTTAAAACAAGTCTCCTAGCCTCGATGTTACTTTATCTAAGCATAGCCACTAAATAAACAACAAAAAAAATAGAAATAACTTCAAAAGCTATCTTCCACTCATAACATCAACTTCAAATCATGATTATTAGCCAGATGTCCATGGTGGGCAACCTCAAAGCCAAGAAGGTGAGAATTCACTTCAATAATTAAATGGTATAAGTTGTAGGTTAGAAAGAAATCACATATTAATCATTTATATTGAGCAACGATACTCACAACAAAAATTATACTCATATGCATGTGGCACCATTTCAACTATAATACATTCACTTAGGAACCGGGTTCACCCTTCCCGGACTCTGAATCTACCTTTCTCGGATTGTTATCCACTGCAATCAAAAAGTGGTTCACTCGTTGCAATCAAGGGCCTACCAACCATTAGATTTGTTTCATATTCAATCTCTACCTTTGAATGGTTTTATTTTAAAAATATTTATTAAAAAATACTTGAAGAGAGATAGACTCAAGTGACTGCAGGGAATCATTTTTCCAAAAACATACACGTGGAGAGAGAGAGAAGGAGAGAGAGAGAGAGAGAGAGAGAGAGAGAGAGAGAGAGTTAGTTTTGGAGTCTATTTTGACTTTTTTTATCTTTCTACAACCAAAATCTGAGAGAGTGATATTTTAGTGTTACTATTTTTTTGGAGTCCCCCTTTTTTGAATTTTGTGTGCAATTGTATACAATTTTGACTCTATTTATATTAACATATAAGTTTAAAATTACAAAAGGAAAAAAAAAATTCAATTTTGATAAATATAATTAAGATAAACCCATAAATTTACTTGTTTGAAAAAATCACAAAAATATTTTTTTATGCTTTTTCTTAATTATTAAGATAACATTAAAAATTAAAAATAAATCAAATAAATTTTACATTTTCGTATTTTTTATATTTTAAGAAATTAATTAAATTAAAAAATAAACAAATTTAATTAGGGCATAATATTATGTCTCATGTTGACTCTTTCATTCCATAACAACATTCCCTTATATGTGCACAAGATTTTGAGAAATTTGGCATATTAAAGAGTCTCCTTAATTGATTCGAGGAGTAGAATATTCACTTCCACTTTTCTGAATGTATCTAATATTTCTTTGTCTCTATGTGCCTCATCCCTTTTTTTAGTCTTCACTTCTCTCTGAGGGAAAGAAAGTGGTACAGGTTTTCTTATTCAACATTAAATATATTTGTATTGATAGGTAATAATAGTCTATAATGGAAATATTGGATGAGTAGTTATTCACTAGTTTGGTGTTGAGAATAGATAGACACTAGTTTCTTGAATCTCTCATAGTACTTAATCAAAGATTCTTTATCAATATGACTAATGTAACACCCTAACCATGCTACATATAAAAAAAGAATCGTACGGTAATTAAAGTGCTATCAACTTCAAAATAATTCAACATTTAATCAAATAGCAGTGGGAAATCAAATTAAAATACTCGACAAAATCATGTTTGTCCTCAACTTCAAAACAACGTCATAAAAACTACTCAAAAACATTAATTCAAGCTCGTTATTTAAAACAAGTGTCCTAGCCCCGATGTTACTTTATCTAAGCATAGCCACTAAATAAACAACGAAAAAAATAGAAATAACTTCAAAAGCTATCTTCCACTCATAACATCAACTTCTAATCATCATTATTAGCAATATGTCCATGGTGGGCAACATCAAAGCCAAGAAGGTGAGAATTCACTTCTATAATTAAATGGTATAAGTTGTAGGTTAGAAAGCAATCACATATTAATCATTTAAATTGAGCAACGAGACTCACAACAAAAATAATACTCATATGCATGTGGCACCATTTCAACAATAATATGTTCACTTTGGAACCGAGTTCACCCTTCCCGAACTCTAAATCTACCTTTCTCGGATTGTGATCCACTGCAATCAAAAAGTGGTGCAGTCGTTGCAGTCAAGGGCCTGCCAACCCTTAGATTTGTTTCATATTCAATCTCTACCTTTAAATGGTTTTATTTTAAAAATATTTATAAAAAAATACTTGAAGAGAGATAGACTCAAGTGACTGCAGGGAATCATTTTTCCAAAAACATACACGTGGAGAGAGAGAGAGAGAGAGAGAGAGAGAGAGAGAGAGAGAGAGAGAGAGAGAGAGAGAGAGAAATAGAGAGAGAGAGAGAGAGAGAGAGTTAGTTTTGGAGTCTATTTTGACTTTTTTATCTTTCTATGACCAAAATCTGAGTGAGTGATATTTTAGTGTTACTATTTTGTTGGACTCCCCTTTTTTTGAATTTTTTATGTGTGCAATTGTGTCCAATTTATACTCTATTTATATTAACATATAAGTTTAAAATTACAAAAGGAAAAAAAATCAATTTTGATAAATATAATTAAGATAAACCCATAAATTTACTTGTTTCAAAAAATCACAAAAAATATTTTTTTATGCTTTTTCTTAATTATTAAGATAACATTAAAAATTAAAAATAAATCAAATAAATTTTACATTTTCGTATTTTTTATATTTTAAGAAATTAATTAAATTAAAAAATAAACAAATTTAATTAGGGCATAATATTATGTCCCATGTTGACTCTTTCATTCCATAACAACATTCCCTATATGTGCACAAGTTTTTGAGAAATTTGGCATATTTAAGAGTCCCCTTAATTGATTCAAGGAGTTTAATATACACTTCCACTTTTCTAAATATATCTAATATTTCTTTGTCTCTATGTGCCTCATCCCTTTTTTTAGTCTTCACTTCTCTCTGAGGGAAAGAAAGTGGTACAGGATTTTCTTGTTCAACATCCAATATATTTGTATTGATAGGTAATAATAGTCCATAATGGAAATATTGGATGAGTAGTTATTCACTAGTTTGGTGTTGAGAATAGATAGACACTAGTTTCTTGAATCTCTCATAGTACTAATCAAAGATTCTTTATCAATATGACTAATGTAACACCCTAACCACGCTACTTATATAAAAAGAATCATACGGTAATTAAAGTGCTATCAAATTCAAAATAATTCAACATTTAATCAAATAGCATTGGGAAATCAAATTAAAATACTCGACAAAATCATGTTTGTCCTCAACTTCAAAACAACGTCATAAAAACTATTCAAAAACATTAATTCAAGTTCGTTATTTAAAACAAGTCTCCTAGCCTCGATGTTACTTTATCTAAGCATAGCCACTAAATAAACAACAAAAAAAATAGAAATAACTTCAAAAGCTATCTTCCACTCATAACATCAACTTCAAATCATGATTATTAGCCAGATGTCCATGGTGGGCAACCTCAAAGCCAAGGTGAGAATTCACTTCAATAATTAAATGGTATAAGTTGTAGGTTAGAAAGAAATCACATATTAATCATTTATATTGAGCAACGATACTCACAACAAAAATTATACTCATATGCATGTGGCACCATTTCAACAATAATACATTCACTTAGGAACCGGGTTCACCCTTCCCGGACTCTGAATCTACCTTTCTCGGATTGTTATCCACTGCAATCAAAAAGTGGTTAACCTCGTTGCAATCAAGGGCCTACCAACCATTAGATTTGATTCATATTTAATCTCTACCTTTAAATGGTTTTATTTTAAAAATATTTATAAAAAAATACTTGAAGAGAGATAGACTCAAGTGACTGCAGGGAATCATTTTTCCAAAAACATACACGTGGAGAGAGAGAGAGAGAGAGAGAGAGAGAGAGAGAGAGAGAGAGAGAGAGAGAGAGAGAGAGAGAGAGAGTTAGTTTTGGAGTCTATTTTGACTTTTTTTATCTTTCTATAACCAAAATCTGAGAGAGTGATATTTTAGTGTTACTATTTTTTTGGAGTCCCCTTTTTTTGAATTTTGTGTGCAATTGTATACAATTTTGACTCTATTTATATTAACATATAAGTTTAAAATTACAAAAGGAAAAAAAAAAATCAATTTTGATAAATATAATTAAGATAAACCCATAAATTTACTTGTTTGAAAAAATCACAAAAATATTTTTTTATGCTTTTTCTTAATTATTAAGATAACATTAAAAATTAAAAATAAATCAAATAAATTTTACATTTTCGTATTTTTTATATTTTAAGAAATTAATTAAATTAAAAAATAAACAAATTTAATTAGGGCATAATATTATGTCTCATGTTGACTCTTTCATTCCATAACAACATTCCCTTATATGTGCACAAGATTTTGAGAAATTTGGCATATTAAAGAGTCTCCTTAATTGATTCGAGGAGTAGAATATTCACTTCCACTTTTCTGAATGTATCTAATATTTCTTTGTCTCTATGTGCCTCATCCCTTTTTTTAGTCTTCACTTCTCTCTGAGGGAAAGAAAGTGGTACAGGTATTCTTATTCAACATTAAATATATTTGTATTGATAGGTAATAATAGTCCATAATGGAAATATTGGATGAGTAGTTATTCACTAGTTTGGTGTTGAGAATAGATAGACACTAGTTTCTTGAATCTCTCATAGTACTTAATCAAAGATTCTTTATCAATATGACTAATGTAACACCCTAACCATGCTACTTATATAAAAAGAATCATACGGTAATTAAAGTGCTATCAAATTCAACATAATTCAACATTTAATCAAATAGCAGTGGGAAATCAAATTAAAATATTCGACAAAATCATGTTTGTCCTCAACTTCAAAACAACGTCATAAAAACTATTCAAAAACATTAATTCAAGTTCGTTATTTAAAACAAGTGTCCTAGCCCCGATGTTACTTTATCTAAGCATAGCCACTAAATAAACAACGGGAAAAAAATAGAAATAACTTCAAAAGCTATCTTCCACTCATAACATCAACTTCTAATCATGATTATTAGCAAGATGGCCATGGTGGACAACATCAAAGCCAAGAAGGTGAGAATTCACTTCAATAATTAAATGGTATAAGTTGTAGGTTAGAAAGCAATCACATATTAATCATTTATATTGAGCAACGAGACTCACAACAAAAATTTAACTCATATGCATGTGGCACCATTTCAACAATAATACGTTCACTTAGGAACCGGGTTCACCCTTCCCGAACTTTGAATCTACCTTTCTAGGATTGTGATCCACTGCTTTCAAAAAGTGATGCACTCGTTGCAGTCAAGGGCGTACCGACTATTAGATTTGTTTCATATTCAATCTCTACCTTTAAATGGTTTTATTTTAAAAATATTTATAAAAAAATACTTGAAGAGAGATAGACTCAAGTGACTGTAGGGAATCATTTTTCCAAAAACATACACGTCGAAAGAGAGAGGGAGAGAGAGAGAGAGAGAGTGAGAGAGATAGTTTTGGAGTCTATTTTGACTTTTTCATCTTTCTATGATCAAAATCTGAGAGAGTGATATTTTAGTGTTACTATTTTTTTGGACTCCCCTTTTTTTGAATTTTCTGTGTGTGCAATTGTGTAAAATTTTGACTCTATTTATATTAACATATTAGTTTAAAATTACAAAAGGAAAAAAAAATCAATATTGATAAATATAATTAAGATAAACCCATAAATCTACTTATTTGAAAAAATCACAAAAATATTTATTTATGCTTTTTCTTAATTATTAAGATAACATTAAAAATTAAAAATAAATCAAATAAATTTTACATTTTCGTATTATTTATATTTTAAGAATTTAATTAAATTAAAAAATAAACAAATTTAATTAGGGCATAATATTATGTCTTATGTTGACTCTTTCATTCCATAACGACATTCCCTTATATGTGCACAAGATTTTGAGAAATTTGGCATATTTAAGAGTCTCCTTAATTGATTCAAGGAGTACAATATGCCCTTCCACTTTTCTGAATGTATCTAATATTTCTTTGTCTCTATGTGCCTCATCCCTTTTTTTTAGTCTTCACTTCTCTCTGAGGGAAAGAAAGTGGTACATGATTTTCTTGTTCAACATCAAATATATTTGTATTGATAGGTAATAATAGTCCATAATGGAAGTATTAGATGAGTAGTTATTCTCTAGTTTGGTGTTGAGACAGATAGACACTAATTTATTGAATCTCTCATAGTACTTAATCAAAGATTCTTTATCAATATGACTAATATAACACCCTAACCATGCTACTTATATAAAAAGAATCATACAGTAATTAAAGTGCTATCAACTTCAACATAATTCAACATTTTAATCAAATAGCAGTGGGAAATCAAATTAAAATACTCGACAAAATCATGTTTGTCCACAACTTCCAAACAACATCATAAAAACTACTCAAAAAACATTAATTCAAATTCGTTATTTAAAACAAGTGTCCCTAGCCCCCGATGTTACTTTATCTAAGCATAGCCACTAAATACAACAACGGGAAAAAAAATAGAATAACTTCAAAAGCTATCTTCCACTCATAACATCAACTTCTTATCATGATTATTAGCAATATGTCCATGGTGGACAACATCAAAGCCAAGAAGGTGAGAATTCACTTCAATAATTAAATGGTATAAGTTGTAGGTTAGAAAGCAATCACATATTAATCATTTATATTGAGCAACGAGACTCACAACAAAAATTTAACTCATATGCATGTGGCACCATTTCAAAAATAATACGTTCACTTAGGAACCCCGGGTTCACCCCTTCCGATGTTGAATCTACCTTTCTAGGATTGTGATCCACTGCAATCAAATAGTGATGCACTCGTTGCAGTCAAGGGCGTACCAACTATTAGATTTGTTTCATATTCAATCTCTACCTTTAAATGGTTTTATTTTAAAAATATTTATAAAAAAATACTTGAAGAGAGATAGACTCAAGTGACTGCAGGGAATCATTTTTCCAAAAACATACACGTCGAAAGAGAGAGGGAGAGAGAGAGAGAGAGAGAGGAGAGAGAGAGAGAGAGAGATAGTTTTGGAGTCTATTTTGACTTTTTCATCTTTCTATGATCAAAATCTGAGAGAGTGATATTTTAGTGTTACTATTTTTTTGGACCTCCCCTTTTTTTGAATTTTCTGTGTGTGCAATTGTGTAAAATTTTGACTCTATTTATATTAACATATTAGTTTAAAATTACAAAAGGAAAAAAAAATCAATATTGATAAATATAATTAAGATAAACCCATAAATCTACTTATTTGAAAAAAATCACAAAAATATTTATTTATGCTTTTTCTTAATTATTAAGATAACATTAAAAATTAAAAATAAATCAAATAAATTTTACATTTTCGTATTTTTTATATTTTAAGAATTTAATTAAATTAAAAAATAAACAAATTTAATTAGGGCATAATATTATGTCTCATGTTGACCTCTTTCATTCCATAACGACATTCCCTTATATGTGCACAAGATTTTGAGAAATTTGGCATATTTAAGAGTCTCCTTAATTGATTCAAGGAGTACAATATGCACTTCCACTTTTCTGAATGTATCTAATATTTCTTTGTCTCTACGTGCCTCATCCCTTTTTTTAGTCTTCACTTCTCTCTGAGGGAAAGAAAGTGGTACATGATTTTCTTGTTCAACATCAAATATATTTGTATTGATAGGTAATAATAGTCCATAATGGAAGTATTGAATGAGTAGTTATTCTCTAGTTTGGTGTTGAAAACAGATAGACACTAATTTATTGAATCTCTCATAGTACTTAATCAAAGATTCTTTATCAATATGACTAATGTAACACCCTAACCATGCTACTTATATAAAAAGAATCATACGGTAATTAAAGTGCTATCAACTTCAACATAATTCAACATTTAATCAAATAGCAGTGGGAAATCAAATTAAAATACTCGACAAAATCATGTTTGTCCACAACTTCAAAACAACATCATAAAAACTACTCAAAAACATTAATTCAAGTTCGTTATTTAAAACAAGTGTCCCGAGCCCCGATGTTACTACTTTATCTAAGCATAGCCACTAAATAAACAACGGGAAAAAATAGAAATAACTTCAAAAGCTATCTTCCACTCATAACATCAACTTCTAATCATGATTATTAGCAATATGTCCATGGTGGACAACATCAAAGCGAAGAAGGTGAGAATTCACTTCAATAATTAAATGGTATAAGTTGTAGGTTAGAAAGAAATCACATATTAATCATTTATATTAAGCAACGGGAGTCACAATAAAAATTATACTCATATGCATGTGGCACCATTTCAAAAATAATACGTTCACTTAGTAACCGGGTTCACCCTTCCCGAACTCTGAATCTACCTTTCTCGGATTGTGATCCACTGCAATCAAAAAGGTGGTGCAGTCGTTGCAGTCAAGGGCGTA